>APFE030919419.1:24301-81810 GCA_000404065.3 Pinus taeda | reverse complement strand
GTTGAGTATTCTGTAGAGGTCAACTTCTCTTGAACATATTGGCGGCACGACAGTGGACTTGGCAGTATTTGACATCAAATGATCAGGGGTCATGGTGACAAGGCAATGAGTAGATGAGAGGACAAACAGGATAATCCAAGCCCACAGAGGCAAGTGTAAAAAACAAGATGAGATGTCCCCACCTAGACACGAGTGCAAACAAGTGCCATGTTCAAGAGCGACATACTGCCGACATGACGATAATTGTGGTTCCTTTCTCCCCACCATTTCTGGCGAGTACCCCAGTTATTTTTGGATGACAAGCTTGACGGGGATAGAATATGCTTGGGAGGCATCATTTCAACGGAATCCGATGTCATTAAGTTTTAACAAGCCTGACAAAGGAAGAACTCGATGCCTTTTCATGTTTAGAGAGTTTGAAAAGACAACATAAAAGTAAACTCCAGGGGTGTCCTTTTTCGTAAAGTTGTGCCTCTCGATCCCAAAAAAGTATAAAAAAATTCTCGAAAGAACCGCCTGATCATTACGACCAAGGATTACTTTTCATAAGTAGTGATTACGATCTGAAAAAGTAAAAAGCGATCGAAACCACGTCACTTCATGACCATTAACGAACCTTAAATGACAAGGGTCCAACAATCTTTTTGTTTTTACACGGTCGGAAAAGGGTTTAAAGATGACCACTTCTCATTTACATTTAACGAGTCGAGAGGAATAGCTCGGTGATCTTTTCATCTTTAAATGGTCAGAAAAGAGCTGAAAGCAGACCTCCATTTTTATTCTCTTTAACGAGTCAAAAAGGGAAAAAATACTCGGCTATCTTTTCATATTTTACGAGTTAGAAAAGAGCGTAAAGGTGACTTGTCCTAAAGGAACGAGTGGTATAAAGGGTAGCAACTGGTTTCAGCAATGGTGGAACTGCTCAAAACATGTAATGGTCAAGAGGCTGGCTAACACAACCACTCTTAATTGCGGTCCCTCAGGAAAGGAAAACAAGCAAGTGAAAGCATATGATCGGCCAAAGAGATGGTGGCGATGGGATGAAAACAACCAAGGCTCATCTAACAGAATTTAGCAGATAAAGACAACAATCACAAGATGTAAAATGGGTATGGGCTCATTTTTACACAAGCTTGAAACGAAAAACTATGCTTGTTATAAGCTCGCATGCCCCCAGCATAATGAATCGAAATGAGGTACATACCCCCAAGCTTCATTGCATTCAACAAAGTGGATGGAATGAAGGTTCACTTTCAAAATCTTGGAAAGACCCGACTTGTATTTTAGGAGATCTTAATCAAAAGACTCGATTTGGAAAGGGAGTTATTTCATTTTTTAATGAGGTTGACACAGTAAAAGAACTATCCTCATAACTCTTGTTTCATTTTTTAATGAGCTTGACACAAGATCAGGAACTATGCTCGACCAGACCCAGTTTCAGCTTGACATAAGAAAGCGAACTATGCTCAGACTAGAACTAGTTTCATTTTTTAAGGAGCTTAACATAGGAAAGGGAACTATGCTCCGACCAGACCTAGTTTCATTTTTTAAGGAGCTTGACATAGGAGATTGAGCTATGCTCCGATCGGACTTCATCATAATGAATAGGAAGTCGTAGCTTCCAAGAGTGCCACTCTTGGTGGAAGGATCACATCTTGGAAGTCAGGACCCAATGCCCCCAGGACACTATGCATGACGACAACATCACTGGATACAGGCACAGGATACGTAGCCACGTAGTTGACCTGTGGTGGGGCAGATACAATTGGTGGATAAAAACCAGAAGGGACTGACAACTGTGCAGGAGGCATCGGGGGACTAAAGAACGATAATTGATCGATAGTCACGATCCTTCCGTCGTGTGGAAAGCAAACCACACGGAAAAGTGAAGAAACAAGGGCCCCCATGGCATAAACATAGTCACAACCAAGGAGAAGACTGAAATCTAAAGCACCTTGGGTAACCAGTACGTCTATATAGATGGTTTTGCCTCCCAAAGTAATAGGGAACTGTGGAAGGATCCCCAATGGTTAACTGGTTCCTCCGTCAAACGCCATCAGATTTTGTGTGACCGGCGCAAGCTGTGGGGAGCCCAAAGCTTTCCAAGTAGTGGAAGGCATAAGACTGACAGATGCACCCTCATCCAAGACAGTGCCAGGTACTGCCTTATCATAAGCATGTACTGTAATATAAAAAGGCACATGGGATGGAAGGCGGAAAGCAGTCAGGTGACTCCAGTCGAAGGAAACGACTGAACTACTTGGTGGGGGAATTGCATGATTGCCCCCGTGCTCTAAAGAAGGACTCTCGGTATCAGCTAGGATAAGAGAGTCATTTTTGAACTCAGGAGAATTTGATGAGACAAGAAGAACATCATCATGACGCTCTTCTGAAATAGAGTGATCGACGGGTGGTGAACCCAAGCCGACACTCTTTCCGACCAATGGTTGGTCTGGAACAGGCTTAGCACAACCCGGTTCAGAAAGAGGAGGATGGACAAGAGAAGAATCTAAATCAATCTTTTTGTCGACAGCGAGAGGATCTGAAGAGAGCCTCTGATAACCAACAGGAAGTTGGGGTGAAGAAACTGTATGACTTTCCAAAACAACGGAAGCCTTATCCATGAGCGGACAAAGGTGAAGGGGATGGTTGCCTTCACATAGCCTATAGGGGAATCGAATCTTCCCGTTATTCTTACCCTTGCTAGTTGGTAGGGTAGCATTGCCATGAGCTTCAGAGGATGATGAGGGGTAGGCCGGATCATGAGACCATACTTCTAAGATCCTAGGAATGCCAGGAAAATCATGAAGAATATGGTCATCCTTGCACAATTTACAAGGAAACTTGACCTTCCGGGGAGGAGCAGAAGGAGTTCCGACTTGAGCTGTACTCGGGGCAGTAGCAGCACTTGTAGCCTCTCGCTTAGGAGACTTCTTCTTCTTCATCCTATTTTTCTTCTTCTTAGCCACCTGGTTACTTGAATCCAGAATTTCACCAGGCGAAGTAGAAGATGAAGACGTAGAAACATGCGAAGAAGGGGAGAGGTCCACCTTGGAATCAACATGATGTTGTTCGGGTGGAGGAATGGATTGACCAACAGTTGAGACACTAGAGATCGCAGAGGTTGAGAACAACCAAACAAGAAACCCAACAGTTAACCCAGGAAGGGACAATGTTGCCATGTAAGGAGCACCAACATTCCCAAAAGGAGGAAAATGACCAGGATTCCCTTTAGAGGGGATTCTTGGGTTGGTGAACTCTGGAAATGTTGCCATCAAAACTGAAAATCACACATGGGGCTGAAAAAAGAATCAAGACACACAATCAAACGGTCAACGAACAAAATCTAACAGGGTGTGTGATCGCGGGCGAATAAATTTTAAGACACAAGGACATAACTTTACCTTTTCATTTTTAAAGAGTCAAGAAAAGGACAAAAAGATGACTCTAGTCACCTTTGAATGTTTAGTGAGCCCGAAGTGACAAATGCTCAAGTGAGCCTTTTCTTTTAGGGAGTCCGAAAAAGGATCAAAAAGTGACTACTCTAGAGAACTAGGCAAGGGGTTTACTAGACAATCCGTAAAACTGCATATGCACCTTAGCAATCATATGAAAACCAAGGACTTTCTGTATGGCAATCAATCTTCCCGAATGTTATGTTCGGTGCGTTACGGGCTGTAAGGCGGTAGACATGGCTTCTTGTGGATCAAGGATGATAACCTAGTGGGGTCTCCCGATATACTCGATGGTACGTGGGAGCACAAGTTCGTACTAGACCACAGTTGAGTCACAAAAGGAGGAATCACCTAACCTTGAGTGGAAACAAAAGTGACTAGGTTTAATGACGCCAGAGCACGTCTCTAGCCTAGACCTCTAGAATGTGAGCGTTATGTTCCAATGTGTTTTTAGATTCATTCGTTTTATTTTAAAGTTGATCTTGTGTTAGGTTTCGGTTTTCAGGTCCTACCATATGTAATCTCTCAAAATTCCCTAAATGCAATCTATATGCCAAAACATGTCATTTCATTCGATGAGTGCTAGTTATGAGAGAGTTGAAGAGATTTCATACAAACGAAATGATCACAAAACAACAAAGAGCTTCCCTAATGCAGCTAATGCAAATTAACAAACTTTTCTTTAAGATCACTAAACACTAATCGAAATGAAAAGTTCTAATTTTCATTAACTAATTCAAAGCAAAAGAGATTTTTTCTTTTTGGTGATGGCAAAATGCACTAAACAACTTTGAGAAATAACACAAACAAATTCTATTCAATACAAGCACATTCAATTCCTCAAATCACAAATCAAACATCCAAAGAACAAGAAAGATCCCAAAGACAACAATGAGCCGTGTGATCTAGGCTCAAAGTGAGACGAAGCGGAATTCAAGTGAAGGCAAAGTAAATCACTCAAATAATGCGACAAAATGATTCACAACTACCAAACAAGCATAAGGGAGCAAATAAAGAGTCGACTGGACCACAAGAAGATCAAACACCTGAGGAAGGCTCGATACACAAAGCCACTAGATGTCCTAGGGCTAGAAATGTGAAATCAATAGAAAAAAGAAAACACCCAAAGGGTAACGATCAAATCCAGTCAAAGAACACTCCAACACACTCAAGTGGTTTGAAAAAAGTACCTAGGACAAAACCCAAGCTCAAAAAGTTCACATCCAAGCAAAATTCAAAAGTTTCCAGGCCTGGTGCGACTGTTAGGCTGCAACAAGCGTCTTTCAGGGATTGGCGCGGGTTGTAAATGTGCAACTTGCGCCAACTGGCACGACTGTCACACTATAAACTAGCGCCAGCCGAGTTTGCTATGGAAAAAATAAAAACAAAAGAGCCAAGGCCAAATAAGCAATACCTAAGTACGCCAAGAGGCAAGAAGCAACACAGGCATTCAACCCAGAAAGCTATTCAAGCAGGATAATCCAAGGAAATAACCAAGAAACAAGGCAAGTTCCAAGCCATTCAGTTCGTAAACCAAACCGGAGATGGACTGAAGTGGCGTTGATCTACTTTGCTAATGCAGAGCAATAGCGTTTCGAAGGCTATCTGGCCATACTTTAGGTTCCGTCTAAAGTTTACAAATCAAACAACAAGACAAAACAAACAACAAGGAAAAAAGCCAACTCCCCAGCGGAGTCGCCAAATTGTTGTGTAGGTAAATCCCCTCTGCAGACAGAGGCGATCCCACTAGCCTAAATGGGTTCTAGCAACAATCAAACAACGCTAACACGCAGGTTCCTAATTGCAAAGTAAATACCGATGATGAGGGCCTACCTCGAATCCAACGCTAGTATTTGTAGAAGAGTCGTCACTCCCGTTCTTTCGCTTCAGCTGGTCACAATCCTCATGATCCTCATGAACAGACACCTGCACATGCAAAGAACGACACAAATACAAGCATAAAATCCAAGAGATGCAACTATATATCAGTAAGAAAGGATAAACATCATTATAAAGACAATGAGAGTGGAACCATAATGATAGTCGTCTATTATTATTGATAAAAAAAGAAGAATACAACCAAGTTATGACGTCAAATCCTCCTTTGGCTAGGTGATCAGCAACACGTGCCTTGCAAAGCTTGTTGGGAATGGGGAACAAGCCTCTCTCTCCTTGGTTACTTGGACATGGATATCCTCATTAAAGATATAGCCTTATAGGGATGAACAAGGCCTCTTGTAGCATGAGCTTAGCAATTCTTAGACTTTGGGACTTAGAATTTGGAGCTTGAAGAGTATAATTACTAACTAGCTTGTCAAAGGCAAAGGGACAAGCTTATATAGAGAGAGGAGAAGGAGATAGGATCATCCACAAGATTCATGGGATTGTCCTTATCATTAGGAAGCTTCCATGAGAGGTGGAGAACTACTTCCCTTCTATGGAGATTCGAAGCCCAACTGAACTAACTCAAACTGGAATCAGTTCATGGATAAGTTAGGAGGAACCTTCGTAAGTTGGTTTATTAAAAACTTTACCCAACTGGGTTGGCGCGAGTGCGACTCTGAGACAGAGCGCCAGCTGGCGCGCCCTCTTTGGAGGATTTCCCCCATTGGCGCGAGTGATACACTGAGGAACAATGCCAATGGAAAAAGGGCTATTTTTATGGGTATTTTGCAGAAGGTGTCTTCAGGGCATATGAATTACATACTCAAGGGGACACAATGCAAGTGTTTTCAGCTTATGTCATTTCTCACAGGTCCCGAAATAAGTCCTCCAATGTGTGGGAGAAGGGGTAACAGGGACGATGACAAAACACTGTGTAACAAGTATAATTTTACAAATCAATATGAGATTGTCTTCGGTTCTTTTCCTATTGAGTTGTAAGAGTAGATATCTAGGTTGACCAAAAGGAATAACTGTTTTAAGGGTGAAGAACCTACGGTGTGGAACCCTGAACTGATATAGTTACTCAAGAGAACTTACAATAGGATTTCAAGGGTTGTTGATTTTTGGATTGATAACATCTTTGGAAGATTCATTACTGAGTTAATTGTAGACTCGACCGTGTTCTACAGTGAAGCGAAATGATGATTCTTCAAAGGACCATGAGGTAAGTATTTAAAATCTCTAAAACTTTGGATTAAGATGTTTCTGTGTGAAAAGGGAGTTTTATGGATGCAATCGAATTTCTAATTTACTTATTTTTGAAAGAAGAGAGAATAAATTTGAGAAAGAGATCGGAGTAACAAGAAGTGGAAAGAGATATAAAGTAGATACTAGAAATATATCTTATGGAGAAGACCCGAAGACCTTTGTAGAGACTTATTATACTCCTCTTTTGAGTGGATCTGAAAGTGAAAGAGAAGAAAGCCACCTTGATAACCCCCAAGTAACTTCGCAGTATTCACCCTCCCATCCTGAGAGTTCATGGAAGCTAGAATCTAGTAATAGCCAGGGTGTTTTTGGCTTTCCCCCCCCCCCCCCACCTCTCCTACCTGTGATGATATTAAGCTACCCGTTTTCAAAGGAACTATATTGGAGGATCCAAAACAATTTTGGTTTTTATGTGAAGCTGTTTGGACAAAAACGTAGATCAATGATGAGAATATAAATAAAGTGGAGCTCATTATGATTCTTTAAGATAGAGCATTGCCATGGTATATGAAGTATTCAAATAATTAGAACAGAAAATTTGTATATATTAAAGAAACACTGATAAGAGAGTTTAAGAAGTCAATGTCTGAGTCGCAGTGCGTCGTTGAGTTGAAAGAGATCAAATAGAAACCTACTGAGTCTATTTGGAAGTTTGATTAGAGATTTAAGGAGTTATTGGATCAAGTAATCTTCGACATAGCTCCACAAAAACATCAAGAATTATTGATAGTTGCGCTGCTACCGCATATCATATTTTCATTGATACAACAAAAGAAAGAAAGTCAAGCCGAAGCTCTACAAATTGCGATGAAATTGGGAGCTTATCCTATAGGAGATACTAATGCAAGCATGCAAGAGAGTCAAAATTAGCTGGTTAACCTAATCTTACAAATACAAGACATCAAGAAAAGTAAAGAAGTTAGAGAATAATTATGGTGTATGAAGTGCGGATCAGAGGGCCATTCTAAAGAACAATGACCTATCTTTAGGGATACATGGCTAGTGGGGAAATGAATCTCTTGAATTCAGGATCTAGCCTATGGTGTGAAATATGTAAGACTAGAGGCCAACATCGTTCAAAATACTGTTACTTGTTATAGAAATATGTACAGGCTCTGAGGAATCTATATTGAAAATTTTGTAAATGAGTAGGACATGATGAGAATAATTGTCGAGATCACAAACTAATGATGGAGCATTGCGCTGATGCTTATAAAATGCAAGAAGAAGAACATGGACATGAGGAAAATGGATAGCACTGTGGTTGAAGAGGTTACCAAAGAAGAGATCAGGGTGGTGAAACTGGTTGAGGACGTGGATAGATCATTTGCTATAACTGTGGTCAGTGAGGTCATTGTCCTAGAGACTATGAGAACCCCACATCGACATGTAAGTATTGTAAATCCTTTTACCATGTAATTGAAGAATGTCTCATAATTATGGTGAATATGAAAGAAAAAAGGAATCAACATCTGAATCAGAATAGTCAAATGAGGACAACTGAAAGAAGGACCGACAAACCTAGAATTCGTATTGTCACTAGAAGTGGAGTTGTGACTGGTAGTGATAAAGAAAATGAAAAGAAATAATATGAAATTGCATAGGTCAGAAATACTACTGAGAAAGTTCACGTTTTTTATATCCAAAAAGAAAAAGAAGTATTTATGGAAGCAAAGCAAAGTTTTATGGATGATGGAGCTTCGACCTCTAGTGCAGAGCCAAAGCGCGATTAGAAAAGTACCTACAATATGTCATCAACTTTGAAACAAAGCCGAGCTCCGACACAGGATCAAGCTCTAACACAAGACCAGGATTCAACAAATCAAGTAGGTATTTTAAAGGCTTTTTAGTATACTTGTATGAATTGTTAAGATATTAAAAGGTTGTATAAGGGATTCAAGAGTTGATAGATTCATGTGCATCCAAAGAAACACCGTGACGTGAGATGCATGTAGTCAATAATTTACATCGACAGAAGAGAATTGAAAGAGAGATGAGGCTTCATGTGTAGATAAGAATGTATGGGATGAATCAAATTATTATGGATCTGGGATTTGATAGTAATGTATTGATGAAGCAGACATGGGAATTAATGGGTAAACTGAATCTACATTAGTATCCTATTCAGTTAAGGATAGAAAATTAACAAAATATCTTCCCTCTGGGAAGACTAATAGGTGCCACAATGGGTGTTGAAGGAGTTCATACTACTGTTGATTTTGAAGTAATAGAGATCATCAACAATAGTAACCATTATCCTACATTTCTTGGAATTGACTGGGCATTTGAAGATATGGCCATAATTAATTTGAACAAGAGACATATGATATTTGAAGGAAATAATATGAGAGTAATTGTTCCCTTGAATTCATTAGGAGTAATATATACATAACCAGTCAAAGAAGAATATTGCGTGGCTAACATAGACAATATCCATCAAATGACAGCAAAGGAACAAGATCATGTTAAACCTAATGGAGAGAAAAGTTGATTTGGGAGCATGATAATTCATGTACCTCAGATTCAGAAGAAGAGTTGGAAAACTGGTAGAATAGGCTGCATGAAGTATCCACAAGGCGTTGTGCAATAATTACCAAATCAGTTCGATGTATGATATCTGAGGTATGTAACCTTCCTTCTTATGATGGCTTAGATGATGTAAATAATTTTCTTAATGATTGCGATGAACAAGTTCCAGAAAATGAAACATTATCAGCCTTGGATATAGCCCTGAAAGCTACCCTTGATAGATGGTGGAATGCACACAAGAAGAATAGAGGAGGTTGGCAAGAATGTCAAAGACTAAGGTGGATAAGGTTTGGACAGATAGATACGGAGATTGAGATAAAATATGATGTTGAAACTAATCCTAGGAAGCATATCCAACTATGTACTACAACATGGAAGGAAATTCCACAAAAGAATGGGTACATGGATTCATTCATACCTTAGAGACAATCCCTAAGAACTGGTACCTAGAGACAAAGCTTTGACATGGTATCGTGAATTGGGTAGACATGGTTGATGGCTTCATATTAACGTTTAGCTTTGAGGATGATTGCCCATATATAGATTTGGCACTTCATACAGTCAAGAAGAGGATGTTTGGGAATGTAACCCCACTAACATGGCAGCAACTTGATTGGGTTGCATAGACAAAAAATACACTGGAGTGATATAACCTTACTATAGATGAAGAAGAAGATTCTCGAAACATCGACGTAGTAGAGTCATAAGGATACCGTGAAGTAACAAGATCTGAGCTAGAGATACCTGACATAACGAAGTCACTGAAGACTAAGAAGGTGAAACTAAGATTAGAGAAGGAAGCCAAGGTTGCAAAAATAGTAGACTACTGGGATGAGGAGACAGTCAGTAAAGTTACAGAGTTACTTCATGAATATCAAGAGTTGTTTCCCACTAAGTTTTCAGAGATGAAGGGTATAATAGGAGATCTAGGAGTCATGAAGATTCCCCTTAAGCATGATGTGAAGCCGATCAAACAAGGACCTTACAGGATGAACCAAAAGTACAAGAAGAAACTGAAAGTAGAGCTTGATAAGATATAGCAAGAGGAATTATTAAACCTGTATTAGAATAAGAATGGATGAGTCCTATGGTGGTGTAAGAGAAGAAGATTCAAGGATAAATTAGGATTTGTGTTGATCTGAGAAAGATTAATGATGCATGTTTACATGATCCCTTCCCTACCCCTTTCACAGATGAAGTGGTAGAAAATGTAGAAGGTCAGGAAGCTTACTCATATATATATGGATTCTCAAGTTATCATCATATTAGGATTGCACATGAAGATCATCATAAGACCACATTTTCTACAAAATGGGGATCATATCAATACACAGTAACGCCTTTTGGATTAAAAAATTCCCCTGCTATATTTTCTAGGGTGGTGGTTCCAGCTTTTAAGGAATACATCCACAAGTTTTTAGAGGTATATTTTGATGATTAGATGGTATTTCGATTGTTGAGAAAACATGTTGGAAGTTTAAGACTTATGCTCGACACATGTAAATGATATTAGATCTCTTTGAATCTAAAGAAGTGCATATTTCATGTACCTTTTGACATATTGTTGGGACATATTGTTTGTAAGCAAGGACTAATGGTGGACCCTACTAATATTTCTATCATTATGAACTTGCCTCCACCTAAGGCAATAAGGTATCTTCGCACTATGTTGGACATACTAGGTATTATAGGAAGTTCATCAAGGGGTATGCTCAAATCACTGCGCCTATGGAGAAATTTTTTAAGAAGGATGTAACTTTTCAATGGAATGAAGAATGTTGGAAGAGCCTTGACATATTGAAAGAAAAATTGGTAGTTTCACCTATGCTAGTGTTCCCTAATTGGAATAAGGAATTCCATGTCCATGTGGATGCCTCGTGTATATCTTTGGGAGTGGTACTGGAACACCCTAGTGGACGAGATATTGATTATCCTATAGCTTTTGCAGGTAGAAAGTTATCTAAAGCATAAAAGAATTACACTAATACAAAAAGGGAAGGGTGGGCCATGTTGTATGATTTGAAGAAGTTTAGACACTGTTTGTTGGGGTCACATTTTAATATGTTTACAGATCATTCAACACTAAAGTATTTGGTTAATAAGGCTGTCTTAGGAGGAAATATTTGTAGATGGTTACTCTTATTCCAAGAATATGACTTTGAGATCATTGCTAAACTAGGGACACTAAATGCAAGACCTGACTGTTGGGTTTTGTTATATTCTTTCCTTAATTAGCCCACGCGTGCGAGGGGGGGGGGGGGGTGGGGGCCCCTCCTGTATGTTGAGCCACCTGCATGGGTTCCGGGGTAGCGCCCTAGGTTTTTTTTTTGGACCCTATATTAGGTGGGCAGACCTACTTATGGTTTCGTGCATGGATTTCACTCATGGTTTTGGGCACGATGGTTTTCGGTCCATGGTATTTTATAGATCCGGTCAAGGGAACTACGGTTATGTTATAATCGATGCTTAATGGATTGGGGTTTATGGATGCTTCAACATGTATATATATGTGTGTAAAATTGAAAGGAACATAATGAAAAATCAATCTGGTAGTCCCAATTTTGTGATCTAGGGGAAAATCTCTGTGTATATTTTTTTATATGTTATGCTCTCGCCATTTTTTATTTTATGTTTTTAGAATTTGTATGGAGGTAAATTTTTGATGGGGTTAAAAACTACATTTGGTATCAGAGTTGTTTTGGCTTCAAGGTTATTCCTTTTGCTTGGGCCTGTGGTAGACCCTGTTTAGTGGGAGATTTGCGGGATCAATTCTTGTGGTGAAAGAATATGGTGAGCAGTGGAAAGATAGAGATCGATAAATTTAATGGTCAGAGTTTTGAGTTGTGGAAACTCAAGATGGTGGATTTGCTAGTGGATAAAGATCAGTGGATCGTGGTAGATCCAGGTAGTAAACCAATGGCAGTGTCCGACGAAGAATGGAAGAAGTTGGGTCAGAAGGAAAAAATCACAATATGATTGTGTATCTTAGATTCAGTATTGTTGAATGTATTAGGGGAAGCTACGATGAAGGCTTTGTGGGACAAGTTAGGGAATTTGTACCAATCTAAGTCTTTAGTGAATAAATTGTTCCTACAGAAAAAGCTATATAACCCGAGGATGAAAGATGGAGACTCAGTGAGAAAGCATCTGAATGCATTTAATACTGTGGTAAGCTAGTTATTATCTCTTGATATTAAAATTTTGGATGAAGATAAGTGCATTAGTTTGTTATGTTCTCTACCAGATTCGTGGGTAGTCTGGTTGTTGCAATAGGTAGCAATGCAACTGCCTTGCAGTTTGATGAGATAGTCTAATCCTTGCTGACAGAGGAGTTGAGACAGAAAAATATGGTGAGCTAGAATGGTTATGCCTTGTCTATATGAGGACGGTCCCAAAACAAAAACAAAAATAAGTCCTTGAGTGGGAAATATAAATCTAGAGGGAGATCTAAATCTCCAGGAAAACCTGTAAAGTTGTGTTGGAAATGCGGAAAGGAAGGGAACTACAAAAGGGACTATAAATCTAAAGCTCCTGAGCAAGGAAAGGGATCTGATGATGTTCATTTTACAGAGGTGAAAACCACCTCAAATGAACGCGGGGACATGTACATGGCTTCTTCTTCAAGTACACATATAGGTCATGAGGCAAGGTTCATTATCTCAAGTGCATCCTTTCACTTCACTCCCCATAGAGAGTGCTTTTGCGAGTATCACAAATATGATGGTGGTGATGTTTTCTTAAGGGATTACAGGAAGGCTAGAATCATTGTTCACAGAAAAGTCAAGTTGAAGTTGCAAAATGGAAGGATTAGAACACTTCTGGGTGTTCTGCATATTCCTGCATTAGCCAGAAATTTGATTTCTGTAAGCAAGTTGGATGATGCAGGTGTAAAAACAGTGTTCGAGAAATGTTAAACACATATGGACAGCGAAAATAATCTGAAGGATAAAACATGAGGATACATTTTTATTAACAATTGATATACATTTATAGTACATATTGTGACCGTTGGGTTCCACATCCCAAGGTCTCTTGGACTACTTTGTCTATTCGGCTTCCACACTAACCCATTGAGGATTAGGTGTCCAACATTCCCCCCCTTAATTCGAAGGGTTATGTTATGAGTCCAAGAAGAGAGTTGTAATACAAAATGTGAAAAAATGCATGGCAGCACTAAGTTGAATGTGTTGTCTGAAATGTTGGTATAAAGGGTGGTGGTTTAAGGATGACCACCAACACTGGAACACTTAGTGCAGTTCCTGGAACTCTTCCAAAACTGGCAAGAAGCTAAAGTCTTCTGCTAGAGGAAGTGCTCCTATTGTTTTGAAGAGGGAAACCTTCAACCAATAAAGAGGTCTCACCCCGCATAAAAGGGAGAACTTCAACCTGAAAATAGAAGTCTCGACCTGTGATGGTTTAAGGATGACCAACAACTCTGGAATGCTTAATGCAATTCCTAGAACTCTTCCAAAACTGGCAAGAAGATGAACTCTTCTGCTAGAGGAAGTGTCCCCAATTTTGTTCCTGGAATTCTTCCAAAACTGGCAAGAAGTTGAAGTCTTCTACTAGAGGAAGTGTCCCAGATTACCAACTGAAGGCATGCTCAGGGGCATCTTTGTCTCTGGCTACAACCCTGAAATTGGTGTGGTAGGTTGTGGCTCAGGCTCGCTTGATGTGGCTTTGTAGATGGTTACTCTTATTCCAGGAATATGACTTTGAGATCATTGTTAAACTAGGGACACTAAATGCAAGACCTGACTATTGGGTTGTGTTATATTCTTTCCTTAATTAGCCCACGCGTGCGAGGGGGGGGGGGGTTGGTAGCCCCTCCTGTATGTTAAGTCACTTGCATGGGTTCCGGGGTAGCGCCCCAGGAATTCTTTTTTTGGACCCTATATTAGGTGGGCAGACCTACTTATGGTTTCGTGCATGGATTTCACACGTGGTTTTCGGCAAGATGGTTTTCGGTCCATGGTATTTATAGATCCGGTCAAGGGAACTACGATTATTTTATAATCGATGCTTAATTGATTGGGGTTTATGGATGCTTCAGCATGTGTATATATGTGTGTAAAATTGAAAGGAACATAATGAAAAAGAAATTTGGTAGTCCCAGTTTTTTGATTTAGGGGAAAATATCTGTGTATATTTTTTTATATGTTATGCTCTCGCCATTTTTTATTTTATGTTTTTAGAATTTGTATGGAGGTAACTTTTTTATGGGGTTAAAACCTACATTTGGTATCAGATTTGTTTTGGCTTCAAAGGAATTCCTTTTACTTGGGCCTGTGGTAGACCCTGTTTAGTGGGAGATTTGGGGGATCAATTCTTGTGGTGAAAGAATATGGCAAGCAGTGGAAAGATAGAGATCGATAAATTTAATGGTCAGAGTTTTGAGTTGTGGAAACTCAAGATGGTGGATCTGCTAGTGGATAAAGATCAGTGGATCGTGGTAGATCCAGGTAGTAAACCAATGGCAGTGTTCGATGAAGAATGGAAGAAGTTAGATCGGAAGGAAAAAATCACAATATGATTGTGTGTCTTAGATTCAGTATTGTTGAATGTATTAGGGGAAGCTACGATGAAAGCTTTGTGGGACAAGTTAGGGAATTTGTACCAATCTAAGTCTCTAGTGAATAAATTGTTCCTACGAAAAAAGCTGTATAACCCGAGGGTGAAAGATGGAGACTCAGTGAGAAAGCATCTAAACACATTTAATACTGTGGTAAGCCAGTTATTATCTCTTGATATTAAAATTTTGGATGAAGATAAGTGCATTAGTTTGTTGTGTTCTCTACAAGATTCTTGGGGTAGTCTGGTTGTTGCAATAGGTAGCAATGCAATTGGCTTGCAGTTTGATGAAATAGTTTAATCCTTGTTGACAGAGGAGTTGAGACAGAAAAATATGGTGAGCCAGAATGGTTATGCCTTGTCTATATGAGGACGCTCCCAGAACAAAAACATAAATCAGTCCTCGAGTGGGAGATATAAATCTAGAGGGAGATCTAAATCTCCAGGAAAACCTGTAAAGATGTGTTGGAAATGCAGAAAGGAAGGGAACTACAAAAGGGACTATAAATCTAAAGCTCTTGAGCAAGGAAAGGGATTTGATGATGTTCATTTTACAGAGGTGAAAACCACCTCAAATGAACGTGGGGACATGTACATGGCTTCTTCTTCAAGTACACATGTAGGTCATGAGGCATGGTTCATTATCTCAAGTGCATGCTTTCACTTCACTCCACATAAAGAGTGGTTTTGCGAGTATCATAAATATGATGGTGGTGATGTCTTCTTAAGGGATTACAGGAAGGCTAGAATCATTGTTCACAGAAAAGTCAAGTTGAAGTTGCAAGATGGAAGGATTAGAACAGTTCCGGGTGTTCTGCATATTCCTGCATTAGCCAGAAATTTGATTTTTGTAAGCAAGTTGGATGATGCAGGTGTAAAAACAGTGTTCAAGAAATGTTAAACACACATGGACAACAAAAATAATCTGAAGGATAAAACATGAGGATACATTTTTATTAACAAATGATATACATTTATAGTACATATTGTGACAGTTGGGTTCCACATCCCAAGGTCTCTTGGATTACTTTGTCTATTCGGCTTCCACACTAACCCATTGAGGATTAGGTGTCCACCATTCCCCCCCTTAATCTAAAGGGTTATGTATGAGTCCAAGAAGAGAGTTGTAATACAAAATGTGCAAAAATGCATGGCAGCACTAAGTTGAATGTGCTATCTGAAATGTTGGTATAAAGGGTGGTGGTTTAAGGATGACCACCAACACCAGAATGCTTAGTGCAGTTCCTGGAACTCTTCCAAAACTGGCAAGAAGCTAAAGTCTTCTGCTAGAGGAAGTGCTCCTATTGTTTTGAAGAGGTAAACCTTCAACAAATAAAGAGTTCTCACCCCACATAAAAAGGAAGAACTTCAGCCTGAAAAGAGAAGTCTCGACCTGTGATGGTTTAAGGATGACGAACAACTCTGGAATGCTTAATGCAATTCCTAGAATTCTTCCAAAACTGGCAAGAAGATGAACTCTTCTGCCAGAGGAAGTGTCCCCAATTTTGTTCCTGGAATTCTTCCAAAACTAGCAAGAAGTTGAAGTCTTCTACTAGAGGAACTGTCCCTGATTATCAACTGAAGGCATGCTCAGGGGCATCTTTGTCTCTGGCTACAACCCTGAAATTGGTGTGGTAGGTTGTGGCCCAAGCTCGCTTGATGTCGCTTTGAAGTTTGTAGATGACCATCATTTCCCCCACTATTAGATACAAGGTGAGATGATGGAGAAAACTCAATTGCAAGTCTATTCAATACTCTGGAGAAAGTTCTAACATGTGATTGGAATATCTTCTTGGCTGTTGATGCCCATTGCCAAGAAGCGATCCATCCAAGATGAATCTTTGTTGTTGCAGGACATTTGTTTCTAAAGCTTATTTTTGAAGAATGAGTGGTTTTATGATAGTGCTTACATGGATGAAGATCAAAACAGTGATCTTTCAAATGGCCAACTTGGTCACAGTGTTGGCATTTCACAATCTGTTGTTGTTATGGAAGAGGGGCAAAATCTGGAACAACTGGAGGTGAACTGTCAATAGGAGCAGGTGAACTGTCATGAATGAATCCAACACTTTGAAATTGGATTGGTTTGGAGTAGTCTGGAATATGAAAGGACAAGTCCTTTTCATATCCAAGACCAGTTTTGTGCTTGTTATGGACAAGTTGTTCCCAAGGTTTGATGATGGGCTTGGGAAGTGCAGACTGAGTTTCTGCATTTGCATTTATAACTGCTGCTTTATTGGGTACTAAATCTGAACCAACTGTAACATTATTGACTTGCTTTCGATGGGTTTGGGTGTCAATGTTCTAAATAGAAACATGCTTATAATGACTCCTCTGTTTTAATTCTTTTTGCTGTAGCTAAGATTCAAGCTGCAAAAAATCAATTTTCTCTTGTGCATTTTGTAGATAGACCTGAATGTCTGTGAGAGAAACTTTGCTGATTTTTAATGTATCATGATTAGTAGACAATATGAGAGTTTTGAGGAACTCTAATACTTCACTGATTCTGGCGATTTTTTCTTCAATGTCAGATTTACACCTTAAAAGCTGATCACAACTACTACTCAATACAAAAAAGTAATACCCACTCACAGTACAAAACAATATCCTTTATAAATGTGCAGCAAATGAATCAAGGAATCAATGCATATATATGTAGACAAAAACTATAGTGAGTTTTAAATACAATGCCACAACTGGGGCAGCAGCAACTGCAAACTTGCTTGGATCCTTCAAATACTCCTTCACTTTCTTGGCGAGTAGAAAAGAATAGTCAAGTTCAATAGCGACTGCTAATACATTCTTGTAACCATTGATGATAGCATGTGGAATAATAGATCGCCAGAGAAAGAGCTATACATAATCTCATAAACTGCAAAGTTGAAAGCACATAAGAAGCCCCTTACATTTGCTAATTTTGAAATGGTGAATGATGAAGTGCTCACCCTCGAAACCCTAGGGTGAAACTTTGTTACAAGTTTTTCCAAAACAAGTGCTCCACTATTACAATCAATGTGTAATAGTTCTTAAGTTCTTAAGGTAGGAAATGATTGAACTGTCCTCCATAAAATACTGCTTTTAGTTTTCAACCTTCAATCTGAGCATATAAGCCACTACTCATCATATATTGTATATCATGGCAATGTCATCATATACCATACATACGCACTTCATAAAGAGAATTCAACTTGTACATTCCCATCACAATGTATAGACCATACAATAATAACATATAACAAAAGGAATTCAATATGTATGGGGCTCCCTTTAATGTATAGCTTCAACCAATGTTTATTTTAAATGCCTCACATGCACCATACCAGCAAAACACACCAACACATTCTTACACATATCAGATCAACTTACTAGACCAACGTACTCACCAAAAGGATTAACACCTTCACAATTTAGGATAGATGTAAAGACAGTTCATGGCACAAAAATAAAATTTCCAACATATAATAAGCACCTGAAAGAAGTATTTACCATAACTGGACTCCAAAAACCGTCTATATAGAGAGAAGAACTAAGGCCCAATCTGAAAGGGTCCTAAAACTATATAGAGCATCATCAACCACAACCTCAACCCAAAGTGGCCTTCAGATATATAGATGTTCATATCTTTGATGTAGATATCAACATTCTGTCGTTAAACAAAACCAAAAGACACTAAAAGCCAATTACTAACAAAAAGGTGTGAGGCGGTTCAAGGATCTGAACTCCACCTGAGAATCAATCCGGTTCTTCATGATGTCGTGGCCTTTTTTCAAATAGAATCTGAAAGCATTTAAAATCCAGTCAGAGTTTATCAATCTTGGTAGCCTTCACGACAGGGTTGGCCTTGGCAATGGCCTCACGACCGATAGCCTTGAAATCGAAGGAGCAGCTATGTTTTTCGGCATATCGGTGAGAGCAGCATCAGTAGTTCTGCTCCCATTCAATAAAATGTCACCGTCCACATATTAATATTCAAAATTCTTGATTGGCCAGCATCAACATGTTCAAAGCAGCATCAGTAGTTCCACCCCCATTCAATACAATGTCAGCGTCCAATATACGCACAGAAAAGATGGAAAATATTTGTGTAATTTCTTAGATATCCGGAATCGGCATGGCATGAATTTCAAGGAATTCCAATACTTTTTTTTTGGGACAGTTTTGAAATTTTGATTTCAGAGCACCCTAGTGAAAATAAACTTTTGCTGGACAGAATCCTTTACTTGCTAGAACCAGATACGAAAGTGGGCAATGGAGCCATTGCAGGTGAAGGATTTTATCAAACTTTGAGACCCACAATTCACAATATTTCAATGATAGAATACTTAAAACAATCTGATATAGTAGCTTGCAAAGAGTCACAACCTCTTTCTGAAGCAGAGATAAGGTATGCCAAGAAAGCTGAGAAACCGACTAGTCATTGCAGAGAATAATACAGTGACTCGTACAATTATGGGCTTAGAATAGCAAGGTTCTGACAGGGCAAGAGAAATAGAGAGCGCAGGAGCAACGATGGTTAACGCAGAGCCGAGACAGTAATTGTATGGGCCATAATTTGTATGGTTAGTGCAAAGTGACCAACGGACTCTGGTATGGAAACCGACGGGGAGAGCGATAGGCTGAGCATTAGACTGAGAATGGCAAGAAAGTTTTGCAGAGTTTACAGACTCTTAAAATACCTAGGCCTCTATTTTCAGATCGCTGGAATGTACGTTACATCCAAAATTGTAGAATTGATAGTTATATGAATGTACAGGACTTGCATGTAAGAAAGGCCACAGAAAAAAAGTGGCTCATACTTGGGCGGGGCAGGAGATCGCCTGCTTTGATACCATGTTAAACACACATGGACAACAAGAATAATCTGAAGGATAAAAAATGAGAATAAATTTCTATTAACAACTGATATACATTTATAGTACATATTGTGACCGTTGGGTTCCACATCTCAAGGTCTCTTGGACTACTTTGTCTATTCGGATTCCACAATAACCATTGAGGATTAGGTGTCCAACAAGAAAGATACCTTCAAGATGGTTCAGGGAGCACTAGTATTGATGTGGGGAGTTCATATTGGAACTTTGTACAAGCTGCAATGTAGCACTGTTATTGATGGGTGCAATAGTTCTATGGTTCTTGAAAGTGGAGCAGAACATCTAATGTTCTCTGAAGAAAAGACCATGCTATGGCATCAAAGTTTTGGACATATTTGAGAGAAGGGCCTTTGAATACTTCATTGTAAAGGTATGGTAGAATGTATGTCTAATAGATCTCTGGATTTTGATTTCTGTGAAAATTGTGTATATGAGAAGTAGAATTGGGTGAGTTTCCCCTCTAGTGGTAAGAGGGTGAAACAAATATTAGAGCTTGTGAATAGTGGTGTGTTTGGACCTGTGTCAGTTCCATCACTAGCTAAGTATGTGTATTATGTATCATTTATAGATGAATTCTTAAGGAATACATGGATATATTTCCTCAAGAATAAATCTAAAGTCTTTGATAGGTTTAAATAATTTAAGGCTCTGGTGGAAAACTAGACAGAGAAGAAGATAAAGGTGTTGAGGACAAATAACGGTGAAGAGTTTTTCAAGAAGGAATTTGAAGAGTTCTGTAAGAAATGTGGTATAGCACGATAGAATATTACTCCATACACACCTGAGCAAAATGGAGTTGTAGAAAGAATGACCAAGACATTTATGGAAAGGGAAAGAAGAATTCTCAGTGGTGTTGGGTTAGGACAATGATTCTTAGCAGAGGCGGTGGAGACTTCATGTTACCTAGTTAGTAGACCACCTTCATTAGCATTGGAGAATAAGATGCCACAAGAGATATGGACTAGTAAGAAACCTTCTCTTTCACATCTGAGGGTCTTTGGATGTGATGCATATGTACATGTTCCAAAAGAGAAAATAACAAAGTTGGATAGTAAATCTAAAAGGTGCATCTTTATTGGGTATAAGGATGGCTTAAAAGGTTATAATATTTGGAAACCAGTAACAAGGAAAGTTGTGTACAACTGATATGTGGTGTTTAGAGAAGTGAAAGATGTTATTAAACATGAAGTCCTACCAAAGGAACTTGAGAAGATAGAGTTTCAGCTGAAGGAGGAAGAATCAAACTCTACAGTAGAAAAGGAATCAGAAGATGAAGAGCCACACACTCAGGTTGTGAGAAGATTAGTTCGTGAAAGAAGGTAGCCAAAAAGGTCTAGTCCATCTGCTTTCTATTCAAATTTTTCTTTATCTATTACTGATGATGATCCAAGAATTGTGAAGGAAGCAGTAGATTCAAAGGATGGAAAACTCTGGAAAGAGGTCATGATTGATGAAATGACATCTTTGCATAAAAATGAGAATTGGGATCTGCTGGAGTTGCTAGCTGGAAGGAAACCCATTGGCGGCAAATGGGTGTTCAAGAAGAATATGAATGTAGAAGGAAAGGTGGAGAAATACAATGCTTGCTTGGTAGCAAAAGGTTATTCCTAGGTGTTGGGAATTGATTTTGGTGATTTTTTTTCTCCTCTTGCCAAGGTAGCTTCTATTATATTACTTTTATCTATTGTTGTTGCTATTGATTTTGAGGTAGAACAAATGGATGTGAAGACAACATTTCTTCATGGGGAACTGGAAGAAGAGATCTACATGAAGCAACCTAAAGGATTTGTGGTGAAGGGTAAGAAAGAATTGCTATGCAAGTTAAAAATGTCTCTTTATGGGTTAAAACAGTGACCAAGGATGTGGTATCCGAAATTTGATACATTTATATGGGGACTTGGCTTCACCAGAAGCAAAGAATATCACTATGTGTATTTTAAATTAATTGGTGTTCATGTTATTTATCTACTCTTATATGTGGATGATATGTTGTTGGTTAGAAATGAAAAAGAAATTATCCAAGAATTGAAGACCAAATTGTCCTCCAAATTCAACATGAAATATTTTTGTGTTGAAAACTATATTTTGGGCATGGAAATTAAACGAGATTGCGCAAAGAGGAAGCTCTGGTTAAACCAGAGGAAGTATGTCGAGACAATACTACAGAGTTTAATATGCGGGATAGTAAACCAGTGAAGGTTCCTATTCTTGTAGGTGTAAATTTATCTGTTGAACAGTATCCCAAGGCACAAGAAGAGGAAGCAGACATGTTCCATGTTCCATATGTAAGTGCAGTCAGTAGCCTGATATATGCGATGGTCTGTACTATACTAGACATTACACATGTAGTCAGAGTATTGAGAAGGTTTATGTCAAAACCACGGAAGGAGCATTGGACAACAGTGAAGCGGGTTTTTAGATATTTGTGTGGCACTAGTGATTATGGTTTGTGCTACCAAGGAAGACTAGGATTGGACAGAGTTTTGGAAATTCATTACTTTGTTGATGGAGACTCAACTGGAGATTTGGATCAGATAAGATCTACAAGTGGATGTGTGTTTAACCTATTTGGAGGGGTGGTTAGTTGGATGATTAAGAGACAAACTGTAGTGGCACTTTCAACTACAGAGGTAGAATACACGGCCGCCACTCATGCAAGCAAGGAAGAAGTTTGGTTGTAGAGATTGTGTTCAAGTATGGGGTTAGTACAACAAGCTATAAGGATATATTGTGACAGCCAAAGTGCAATTGTCTTGGCAAAGAAACCTACTTATCATTCAAAGACAAAGAACATTGATGTCCATTATCACTTTGTGAGGGATATGTTAGAGGAAAAAAAGGTTTTGCTGGTAAAGGTGGACACTTTGAATAATACTGCAGATGCATTGAAAAAGTCTATGAGCACTAAGAAGTTCTCTTGGTGGAGAGAAACAATGGGCATTGCAGGGTTGGATCAATGACTAAGCTCTTATGTGGTCCCCTCTGGAAAGAAAACAACAAGTGGGAGAATGTTGGGTTGTGCTATATTCTTTCCACAACTAGCCCACGAAATATTTTTTTGGACCCTATATTAGGTGAGCAGACCTACCTATGATTTTATGCATGGATTTGGCACATGGTTTTGGGCGTGATGGTTTTCGGTCCATGGTATTTTGTAGATCCGGTCACAAGAACTATGGTTATGTTCTAATCCAGGGTTAATGGATTTGGGTTTATGGATTCTTTGGCATGTATATATATGTATTATAACATTGAAAGAAACATAATGAAAAATCAATCTAGTAGTCTCGGTTTTGGGATCCAGGGGGAAATATCTGTGTATATTTGTTTTATGTGTTATGCTCTCACCATTGTTTATTTTCTGGTTTTAGAATTCGTATGCAGGAAATTTCTGTGTGAGGTTCAAACCTACAATGTCCATTCGTCAAGATTGGAAACAATGGAAGAACCAACCAGCATAGAGAATAATAATCTCCCTCATGCACAATTATTTGCAATCAGAGTGGCCGATGACCATTTCACAAATATCATTCATTTTTTTACCACAGGAATGGCTCCTTTAGAGTATACTACGCGACAAAAGAAAGAATTAGTGGTTAAGGAAACTGAATTTTCATTAATAGCAGGACAATTATATAAGATGGGACTAGATGACATATTGCAGATATGTTGCTAAACATGAAAGACATATGATTTTAGTAGAGGCTTATGGGGACGCAGTTGGTGGACACTATGCAGGAAAAGCTACTCTGCAAAATATTTTGAGAGCAGGATTGTGGTGGCTGACACTAAATAAAGATACGAAGGAGTACTATCGAGCATGTGATGTGTATCAAATAACATGGAAGCTTTCCATAAGAGATGAGATCTTGTTGGTATCACAAGTTACATTTCATGCCTTTGATAAGTGGGCCTTTGATTTTGTTGGACCCATCAACCCACCTGGAAAGAGGACTGGTGCAGGGTACATAATTACAGTGATTGATTACTTGAAAAGATGGGATGAAGCACAAAAAATAAGGGACTATTGTAAATTTTATTTTTGAGTACATATTGTCTAGATTTGGATGTCTGAAGGTTTTGATAAGTGACCAAGGTTCACACTTCCTAAATAAGACTATTGAAGCATTGACTGGGGACTTCCAAGTTTATCATTAGAAGAGTACCCCTTATCACCCTCAGTCCAATGTAACAGTAGAAGAATTTAATTAGATTTTAGAGAATGCACTTACTAAGGTATGCAATGT
Organism: Pinus taeda; assembly: GCA_000404065.3. Taxonomy (NCBI): domain Eukaryota; kingdom Viridiplantae; phylum Streptophyta; class Pinopsida; order Pinales; family Pinaceae; genus Pinus; species Pinus taeda. The sequence goes on along the minus strand of APFE030919419.1, from coordinate 57,984 downwards.
GAATAGAGATGACTGGGACCTTAGACTTACAGTAGTGTTATGGGCTTATAGGACCACATGTAAAACGTTGACAAGTCAGACACCCTTTAGGTTAGTTTATGGGCAAAAATTTGTGATGCCTGTGGAGTACATCTTCCCTAGATTGAGGATTACAACTTTTACAGATATGGAAGACCATGATATAGTGGAGGAAATAATGTCACAGTTGCTTTCTTGGGAGGAATATAGATTTATAGTAGGATTCTATTAGCAGGTATAGAAAGCAAGGGAAGAGTCCTGACATGACAGACATATTAAGCAGAATAAATTCTAGGTAGGATACCGTGTTCTCCTTTATGACAGTAAGTTTGTAAAATTTCAAAGAAAATTCAAGATGCATTGGTTAGGCCCATACATTATCAAGCATATTACTGATGGAGGCATAGTTCAATTAGAAATTTAAATGGATAGTTGGTTCAAGGAAGAGTAAATGGAAGTAGGTTGAAGTTGTATAGGGACAACCCTACCCCTATAGGTTTTCTTTGAAGAAAGGAGAAAATTCTTAGTGCCACATGCAATTGAAAGTGGGCACTAGATTATAAACTACATTGCAAAATATTTTGATGTAGGAAGTTTCTTCACTACATTCTGTATTATGTCAAAGTTTTTAGGAGCCTCGACATAAGAGGGGTTTCTTCGCTATAATATGGGATGCCTCAAAGTTCACCAAGAAAATATGACTGTTAAAAAGGAAAGTTGTCATTGAAACACACAGAGAGATGCATTTATGAGGACAAATTGAGTAGATCTAGTGATATATATGCAATTAATGAACCAATCTGAGCTAATGATGGGGTTAGAAATTCATATTTGTTATAAAAGGCTGCGTCTTGCCCAAAATTGGCACTTTACTTTCCTTAGAGTTCAAATATTTCTTTTGTGGAGAAGTTGCAGAATTTTTCACTGCCGTATTTCATCTAAGGATTCCTTTTAATAAATTATTCATCAATTTAGTGAGAAGGGCTTAGTCAGAGTCATGGAAGCATCATCTCATATGCTCGCAGCAACATCACCATAACCAAGACATGCGCAACAAAGATCTCTGTGAAACAAAATGACCAGAAAGGAGAGAATGAAGAAGAAACAAGAAAAGAAACCTATTGAGCCTCAGAAAGAGCTTGAACATGTGAGAGATAGTGAGGATGAAGTAGAGCGAGTGTGAATGGAAATGGATGGTGAGTTTTTCCGTCACCTCTCCCACCATATATTCCACCAAGAAAACCTGGTGTAAAACCAGTGACAAAATCAAAAGACGCAAAGTATGGCACCTTCACACCTTTATTTCCAAAGTCAGTTCGATTTATTGGAGAAAACATTATAAAGGTTCTGCAGCTAAAGTTCACAGACAATGATTTCAATGACAGAAAGAAATCCGTAGTTCACACTAGACAAATACTTTAGAAAAGTGCACTATCCTGAGAGTGGTGTGACAAGGTTAGAATCACAACAGTGAGTAGCTGGATTGGTGCAATTGAGCTTGTTGAATATGTTGAATGTGCCACACTTTGACAAAAGTCTAGGAAGCACAACTTATGTGAGACAACTGCTCGTGTTGGTGCAAGATGGATTCCTATGGATGGGGAAGAGGATCCCTATCAACTCAATGTTAATATGGAGAATCACAAGACCGCCTCATCAAGGGTTGAGCCCTATAGAGGAGTTTGTTGGGAAATATTAGGAAAATTCCATAGCAGACAACATGAAGAAGAGGTTTGGATTGACTAAAGGGAAGTGAGGTTATTATATCAACTCAATCAATGACCACAAAGTTCAATTCGCAACACATTGATGGTTTCATTAACTATGCAGTGCACTAATGGGGTTCAATAAATCTGGGCCACATGTCTAAGCCAAGAGATTATGGGCTATTGCTGTGCGGCTCAGGAGAAAGGTACTATGTTTCACTACACATGGTTAATTTTGATAATTACGATGCTTGCATGGAGAGAGTGGGAAGATTCACAGCTCCCTCCGCTAGCCTCATATGTTTGTGAAGACATGCAATATGCCTCACTTTGGTATACCATTGATCTTGCATAAGCACATGATAAAAGAATGTGTTTCGTTTTATACCATACAAACTTACACATGTTGGTGAACCCACACTCTCACCTTTCACCGAAGATATACAAGTAGTATAGCTCTGTCATGAAGTTTAAGGTTAACTTCCACAAAATTTACATACAGACTCACAGGGACACAAGGAAGACATGGCATCCCCAACCATATTTAGTGACAAAATATGATCTCCTAACACATATACACCAGTCTCCCATGGAGTGGATCACTACTCTAGAGATACAGAAGGAGGATACTTCGATAGAGGAGGACACGATGCAGCTCGGGGAAGCGAGTGGGAAGGATAAGGATGAGAAAGAGTCAGAACAATAGGAGAAATATGAGGAGGGTCTCTAGGATACTCCTGGAGGTGATGAGCAGAACAGAGAGTTTGAAAAGGTAGAGACAAACCTAGCTCTCATAGAGAAGAGGAAGGCATGCGTCAAAGCTGCCACAAGAAGCAGTAGGCAAACAAGACAAAGGACATAACACCATTGGGCCTCACTGATGGGGACTTGGAGAATATTGGGGACATAATTTAGGAAGCAACAACATAATCATGGAATAAGCTAGACAATCGCTACACCTCACTTCTAACACATGTCACGGAGCGCATTATAGAACTGAAAACATTGACATATGTAGTCAGACAACCAATACAAGAAGGGGAGAAGCCTGGAGAGGAAATACTAGTAGAGCCTACACTTGGGGCATGGATAGCGCTGATACCTATTGGAACCTTGAAATTTAACTCTTCTAAGGTACATCAGTAGGCCAAAGAGTTGAGTTACGTGAAGACAAAAATCATAGTAGTGCCACTTCAGAGATTACACAAGCTACATCTAGAGATCATAGATGAGATGAAGCAGCTAGAAGAACTCACTTCGCAGTTAAAAATTTAGATATAGTGAGAGTGAGATTTGATGAACCAAAATCTTGACCAGGCAATCCAGGAGATGGATCAGGCATTACAGTAGTAGCAAAAGCTAAAGGGGGTGGTTGAAGAAACATGTTGTGAGGTTCCAAACATTGACGTCCGAGAAGAGGAACCAATGGAGAACAAGGTCGCAAATCTCGTCCTTGTAGTAAAAGGATACAAGGATAAGATCTTGGATGTGTAGTTTACATATGAGATGAATATTGGCGAGCTACAGATGAAGCTACAACCAACCACACCAAAGGAAGTGTGAGAGAAAATGGAGGCTAACATGAAACCTCCAATGGTCGACATCTCTGCAGAAGTGGAAGATTGTGGGAAGCTATTGGATGAGAGCTTATAGATTTAGACTTCATTGCAAGAATATCCAAATGCACATATACTACAAGAGGATATTTAATAGAACCAATAGTAGCTAGAAGAGATTCGGGCAACTATGAGAAGCTTACCAATCTCACAGAAGCTCGCAAAGGTCAATGAGAGAAATTCCCTCCAGAAGAAGATAGAGTAGTTGAGGAAGGAAGAGTAAACTCTGATAGACAAAACTAAGAAATCATAAGATGAGTCTCTTTAGCTATCCCAAGTAGTGGATGAGAAGCTTCAAGAGCTTCGATAGAGGGAGAAGGAAGTGATGCAAAAAGCTACGAGCCCAACAACAAAAGCTCTATTGGAGGTAGTGTGCAGCAAAGAGAAATAGGTCACAGACATTCTGCAGCAGTTCAACAGTGCCTACAACAACATTGCAATGACGATTAGAAGAAAATCAGCTAAGTGTCTTAGGAAAAGTCACATGTGAGTGTTGCGAAGGGCTTGTTGGGTGTAGGCCAACTTGGCCTGGATTTTGGCAAAGAATTTGGATCTTGTAGAGAGAAGTGCATAGTGGAGCGTGTAAAGGAGCACATTTTGAGGAATTAAATATACCACACAATTTTCTAAGGGCTTCGTGGTGGGTCAAAGCCCCGCCTTTTTATAGAAGCATGTGATTTTTTAAGTGGTCAATGGTTTTGGGGCCATAGTTTCTTGTTTTAACGAGTCCATGGTATTTGGACCATGATATTTTGATGTTGTAACCTTGCAATGTAATAATATATATAGGGTAAAATAATAAGAAGAGAATCATCAATTTTGGTCTAGTTTGGCTGGAAAGGAGAGCCTCTGCAGCTAAGTGTGCAGAGCCTTAGAGAAGAGACTGCAGCTGAGTGCGTAGACAACCTACAACTTAGTGTGCATTCCAAGAACTGGTCATTGTTCAAAGATTCATTATATTAAGAAACAATTATTGTGGAAGTAGCCGTACACTGGGGCGAACCATGTTAATTTGGTATTTTGATGTTTATATTTTCTTATTATCTGTTGTACGATAGAAGTTATTACAATTTCATTTTAATTCAACACAATGATGGTTTATGGTTTTATATGGCATGTTTAAGTGATTAATCTAATGCATAGAAATGATTTATAAATTCTAAGAATAAGATAACATAATAATACCACATCTACTAGTCCTTCAAGGCTACAGAAACCTAGTTCTTCATCCTCCAATAGTCACTTCGGGTGAGACTGCAATCTACTTGTAGGTCGTTGCTGAAAGGGCCAGTGATCAAGGGTTTTGTTGGTGCACAATATATATTGAACTTGGGTTAGCCTAAATCAAGCCAATACTTGGTTTGTCTCCAGAGTAAGATGGAATATTCTACAATCTTGAGGTCGGATCCCAATTATGTATAATTGCATCCCTTGATCAGAAGGTGAATTCCCTTCTAGTTCCTTCACCTCGAGGTCAGGACCATTCTCAAGATCTACATCAGAACTGTCAGAAAGAGAATTCCTTGTGAGATTTGACATTCCTACAATATCATAATTAGAAGCAATATAATAATCATAGTCATCATCACAAGTTCCTCCATTTAAAGTATACTACAAATGCATTACCAATCTTCAACATCGAAATAATTGGGGTTATCTACACTATCATCCACAGATGATCTACATGAGATGGGTTCCTCCTTCTGCTCACATGTTGGAACATTTATGGACTCATATTTAACTACAAAAGTTGAAGACATATCCATGCTAATGCGAAATGGGCTATAAAATTCGACTTATTGATCAATATGACTGAAGAAACTCCAGTATTTCCCCCATTTCTCTTCAGAACTCTTTTTTCTTGCCCTTACTGTGTTTATGTGCTTAGGGACCACAACCAACAAGAAATATGCCAACAACAACAAGTATATTGTATCATTTGATATGTGTTGGGATGCACCTAATATTATCTAAGAAAATATCAACTCCAAAATTGTAACTTTGAAAAATATCCTTTGAGATGGCCTCTTAATACCCTATTGATATTGAATTCTCTATAGGTAGGTATGGAGAACAGGGCTTATGGTGAAGTAAAATTGTAAGTGCAGACACAAACAATTCCTCTAGCCCGATAGCGGGTCTAGCCACAAACAAGACATTCTATGGAAGATTTCTTAGGTTAGAACCGATTAAGAGGGCCTGCCTCTTAGTACCCTTGTCCTGTTTGGTGATGACCTTGCTTGATCGCTCCAGCTATCTCCTATTTCCTTCTTCGAACACTTGAAACAAGTAAAAAACAGAAAACAACAACCGTGATAATAGACAAATTGTATTTCAATCTAATTAACAAGTCAAGAAGAATTAAGCCATAAACATGTGATATGCCACATTATGTAGGAAATCAATCGATAGTTGCATATATGTTAAATCAAGAAGAAATTACAACCACTGTCTTGAGGTTGTTGTTCTCCTCTGACAAAACCAGGTTCCCACACACTTCCATTAGCATTCCATGGTGGCATCAACAATGATAGTTTTAAGGCTCTTCCCTTTAGTCTTCACACTAAAACAAATTCACAATTCTCCCTCACACACAACTAGAGAGCTACAACTATGAATATCTTTCTGTTCACTCGAAACTTAATTAGCACTAGCACACCAACATTAACACTAGCTTGTGCTTGGGAAAAAGGGAGGTTTATATAGCATGAATAGATGGGAGATGCTTCCTCTTCTCATGGGATAAGGTATTATCTCTTGAGGTAGTTCCATCCTTATAGGGGAAAGGATCCCAAACAGAAATCCTCGACTCCATCCAGCCCAACCATTTACCAGACTTCTGTTATGAAGCTTCTAGAGCTAGAAGCTTTGGCTCCTTATTTAAAAAACTTTCCAAAAGAGGATCGACGCAACCGGAACAAGGCTTAGTCGCTCTTGTCGACGCTAGGGATAGTGGTACTCCATACATATCAGTGTGAGGAAGACACTTCTCATCAGCTCCGGTCTTGTAAACTGGGAAAAATAGAAGATTTTTGGGAAATGGTGTAAAAGGTAATTGTTCTTCTCATGAAGTGGGGCACAATGGGAGTTTCTTCATGAAGGGGAAGCATGTAGGGTTCACTGTAGAGGTCCTTGAGAATAATGGAATAGGAAGTACAGTGAGAGTGGAAAAATACTGTGTAACAGATGCCCCCTAAAGCATGAAGGTCGAACTAGAGTGAGGGATGGAATGCTTTATGAATCAGTGCGGGGAACCGAACTCTATTGTCGGAAAACCTGGAAGCAAGTACAGATACATATACATAACTAAAAACTTTGTCAAATGATACATGAATTGTGGTATGGAGGCAACCATCCAGAGAATGGTCATGTAAATGGATCTAGGCATGGGTGTAGCCATCCGATAAAGAGGATCATATCGAAACCAAGGTATGGTCACAACCATCCAATAATGAGAAGGATCACATGTGATAACTCATGGTATGGTTGCAACCATCTATCTGCGAGAGACATGTATATCAACAAAATCATGTCACACCTCCTTGCAACCTAGACTTTTGCAATCTGAGCCTAGGGTCTTGCGCTCTAGCATTACCCAATCAAAGTAAAAATTCTAACATGTGAATAGATGTGTTGACATCGAACATGCCAGAAAATCACTTGATTACCAGTTGATGACGTAAATTGTTAACAAATGCGAGAGAAACCACCAATAATGACAATGGTCCTCAAGGTGCTATCTGTAAAATTTACGGAATGTGAATAAAGGAATTGTATTCAAACACCAATGAAATCACTCAATTGAAAACCAATGATGTCAACTTGTTGTCGAGTGCGAAGAACTTGCCATTAGGGCATGCAATCTCTAAGTTATCGGAAGGGAGTCTCTTAGTCAACTTCTCGGATAATGAGCTGAAGTCGATAGGAAACAACCATGTCAAAGGAGGGCCATAATGTATCCCACATCATCGACATGAGACAAAGGGATGCAAAATGATTTTGGATGATACAGAGAATTAGGGGTAAGTGTAACTATGAAGGACAACTCCTAAACATATTGGTGACATGACTAGAAGTTTGGCAGCTTTTGTATCCATAGGAACGGTGGTCATGATGACGTGCCAGAGATCAAATGGAAGAAAAAAATAAATGGCCCAACCCAGGACGGTCAACGATAAAAGGGAGGATATCCCAACCTGACACGAAACATGAAGTGTCATGTTCAATAGTGAGTTGTCGACACAACTGATTAGATTTCCAAATTTTCCCTCGCAATTCCTTGCAGTTACCCCAATTATTTTTTAATTGCAAGTTTGAAGGGGATAGCATATGCTTGCACTTTGTTTTGGGAAGTTTTAGTGTCTACGGATAAATGCTTAAACCCCTAGACTAGTAGCTAAGTCTAGAACAACAATGCAAAGCATTCTCTACTTTTTCTATGACCAATAGATTAAATAAGAGGTAAAGAAACCTACTTGTAGATTTTTCTTACTCCTTATCTCCCTTGACCAAGTTTATCGCTCCTTTCCATACTTAATCTGCTTGAAGAATACCTGCACACAGACAGAAGACAAAAACCGATCAAAGCATATGATAATGATCTATTGATTAAACATAGCATGGAATCAAGTACATAGTACACATATGAAAGCATAAATGAATAACACAAGCATATGGAAAAATCTTTGAACACTTTATTAGTAAAATGAAGAGTTACAACCCAATTTGCTTGATTCAGCATCACTCCTCCAGTTCAATCCCATCCTCTCCTCATAAAAAGCAAGACATTTTGACATCATTACAATACTTGAAATCAACTCAAGTCTCATACTAACAGCATCTCCCTATAATTCAATGATTTCCAATCAAGACCCTGATCACTTAGATGAGTGGTCTTTTTATAGGTGAATGAAGGAATTTATGCCATAAATGGTGATAATGAATGCCCTCCCAAACTTAGGATTTAGTTCCATGGATGAAGGGATAAATGGATTGATGTTCCTTAACTCCCTACCTGATCCAAATTCGAGCTCAAAGGAGTAGATAAACTTGGGAAACTTCTAGATGCATCCAATGGATAAGAATATTCCCAAACCCTAATGCAATTTCACTCAAATTCTCCCACCGTGGGGCAAACAGGGCTCAAGTGTGTTGCATAGCACCGTATCAGTGTGTGGACTGCACTACAATGCACCCTAATGAAGGCCTGCCTGTGCTAATCTTCTTAGAGGTAGTTTTTGGATGATTTTAATCATGGAACTTCTTGGGAAGCTAGGAATTTTGATGGTTGATTTCTTTAGGGCATGTAAAAACTAAATTAGGGTTTGATGGGCCCTAATAATATTGATCTGTAAGTTGGGGTTGATGTGCCCGAATGGATCTGTAACAATTACCCCTTAAAGCATGAAGTATTAAATATGTATGTCGAGTGAAATGCTTTATCATGTGGAGAGGAGGTTTCGAAGCGGAAGGTGACTTGCATTGATTACAATACATATATCAAGATAATTTGATTTTTTCTCATGAACTTGCTGAGGGAAGGCATACCCATGCTTAGCTTATAAACTTTCATTACATGTACAAATATAGTCATCTACAGATATAGACCCATGAATGTATGGCCATGAATGTAAAGCCATTGTACACTTGATTTAGTATTCCTAAAAATATCATAGTCCGGATGGATGAAACTAGATCCGGGGTCTTCAATATCATTTAGTCTTTCGCTCAAGTACAAGTCTAACCATGTGAATAGATAATCTGTAGTCAAACATGGGAAGACATCTTCTGATTACCAACCAATGATGTAAGCCGTTAACAAATGTGAGAGGAATCGCAGATAATGATAATGACCCTGAAGGTACTACAGTACATTTCAAATGGTGTGAATAAATGATTTGATGTCAAACACCATACAAAGTCTTTTGATCGAAGGCTAGTGATGTCAACCTATCGCCGAAAGCGAGAAACCTACCATTGATGTATGCAAGCCTCAGGTACTAAAGGGTTGTTCCTAAGTTAACTTCTTGGATGATGTGTTGATGTCGACAAGAAGCGACTCGTTGCATGAGGGCCTTGATGTATCCCACATCAATGACACGAAATGAGGTAAATGATTTTGGAGATGAAAAATCGATTGACGACAGAAGGTTCAGGAATGGCGGTCATGAAAATGAAGGTTTATGGTATTGCAAAGGATGAAGTTTGAACTAAATAACTTCTCTTGAACATGTCGGTGACACTAAAATGAATTGGTAGCATTGACCCAAAACAAAGTAATGGATGGTATGATAGACTAATGGTGTGATAATTGTCAAGCTGAATGAACCAACCCACATAGTCATAGTGATGAGGTGAAAGTGCCATGTTCAAGAGCGACTTGCTATCATAAAGTGTCTTCCCCTTTTGCCAATTTTCGCCAGTCATTGTTGACCAGTACCTCTTTATTTTTATCAATATTGAGGAGGATAACATATGATTGTTGTATAATTTCACCCTTTGGATGAATCCATCAATATTTGATGCTTTAACGAGTCTAGCGAAGGTGAAACTTGGTCTTATCTAGATGTACAAGTTTGTCGCTATTTGATGTTTTTAACGAGTTCAATGACAAAGATAACTTGGTCCTTTTCATGTTTATAGAGTTTGAAAAGGGACAAAAAGGAAACTCCAAAAGTTAGTTTTCGTAGATTAATCTCTCCAGTCTGAAAAAGCGTAAAATAATACAAGAGAGATATCATTTCCAATCCTTTAATGAGCTGGAAAGGACAAGCACTCGACAACCCTTTCATGTTTAGAGAGTCTGAAAAGGGCTTAAAGAGGACTCCAAGGGGGTTCCTTTTTCATTTTTAACAAAGCTCTAAAAAGAGATAAAAGTTTTCTTTGTGGTCAAATATGTTCAATTTACATTTGAGCACATTGAATTCTTCATTTCAGTTGTTAAACCTGCTCAAAACACCATCAAAATAGATCACAAATACCTGTTTCATGGATAAAATGAATAAAAACTAATGTTTACTCGATTAATGTGTAAGAAATAAACATAAAAACAAGTTTTACCATTCATTTTTACCATTTCACATTTACCCTTTGATTTTGGTGCTTTGGAGTAGTTTTTTACCTTGAAGTTCATCAGTTGATTACAGAGGATTCAATGGACCATTCCTCGTGCTGTCCAGACCAGGTAGGAGATATCTCTATTCTCTTTCATTTCATTCCATTCATTTTCAGTTTCAAGAAAAAAAATTGAGTTTTTGAGGCCCCTAGGGTTTCAATTTTGAACTCTAGGATAAGCACACCCTTTCATCATTGAAAGGTGAACTGCATTGCACACACATAGAAGGTTGCATGCATTGCAGCACACTGTCTCTAAGGCATGGGTGCACTAGGTGCAAAACCCAAATTCACACAACTATTTTCTCCCAAATTTTCCTCTGTTTTTTGCAAGAAATGGATCCTAATTGTTTAATGGTTGTATTGTAGACATTCATCAGATCAAAATGGTGATTATATGGAGAGAACAAGAGCATGATTGCTCTAAATAATCAGGGTATGGTTGAGGCCCTAAGGAAATGCGGGTTACTCAAGTATTTTCGACTATCTAGCATGCGGCAGTAGATCAAGCTTTTACAGTTCCTTGTTTGTTCATGGGATCCTATTGATCAGGCCTTTCACATTAGGGACAAAGTGATCCCATTTTCCATTGATGACATCTACTTTCTGACTAGACTTTCGAGGTGGGGTGGCCCCATCTCACTATCTAGATTTGCCAAAGGAGGTGAATCAATGAGAGACTACATACGACAGTTCTGTCGAGAAGGTGGACAACCTAGCAGAGATGGAAAGATTAACATCAAGGATGTTAGTGATTTACCATTGAGGACGATCCTCTTTACCATTGCTAAACTGACTAGAAGCGCGAAACTACACTTGGCAAACAGATCATACATGTAGTATGATTTAGAGTGTTTAGAGCCAAAAGTGTTCAACTGGTGCAAGGCAGTACCTTCATCTGTGAAAGAACAACTGATCAAGGTGAAAAGCAAAAAGACAAAGAACTTTGGTTATGGGTCAATCTTGATTTCTTTCTCCTCGGATAGAATTCCACTTATGCAACCACAACATGTTTCACTGGGTGTATTTGGACCTAGGGATCCACGGGTGCAGAGACGGGTAGATCTTATGGCTAGGCATGCTGGTCAGTCATTGATCTCATTTACCCTTGCGTTCTTTGAGTGGTTTGATCGACATGATATGGCCATCACAGAGTATCCATATTTAGGAATGGATCTCCGTGGTGATCTAGACTTGATGTTACTAGTTGGAGCACAGTGGGGTGCTATCGGTAAATTGTTTGACAAAAGTGTTTTTTGATATTAAAGTTTCTACATTTTTTTTTTTCTGTTTTTTTATTAACTCCAAGACTAAAAAAATCATTTTTTATGTATGTAGACATTGGACCTTTTTGACCCATGAGACATTAACGAGAGGTAGGTGGGCTAGCATAGAGACCTATTGGGAGAGCAGTTCTCCAAGACTTAGATTTAGCCGAGACATTGGCTGAGCTACAGGACCACATAGAGGGTTTGACCCAAGGGATTACAGATGTCCGGATCAAGGAGTTTCCTATGTGACTGCAATGCCACACCATTGGTGTGTCGAGTCATTGGATGAGACTTTTATGCATGATAGCATAGGCTGTGACCTGTTATCATGAGCACCACTAGTTTACTTAGATGTTTTCTACATACATTTTGAGTTTTTGGGTTAGGTGACCAATTTTGTCTTGGACACAAACTGTTTGTAAAAACTTTTAAAACAACTATCTATTTTACTTTCAAAGTTTTATTATGGTTAAGTGATGCAATCCTATTCAACTGATGATGTGAATTGAAAATATTTACTTTGCATATGTCACAAATGTCTATTTAACACATAATTCGCTAGAGAATCAATTAATGTGTTTAGATTTCTAGAAATATGCTGATATTGAATAAACTCAAAATAAAGACGAACTCTAAGGAACGTGCGATGAGTTGTTGGGTTACAGATGGTATAAATTCCAGTAAGTTTTAGTACAACGAGTTGTGAGTCTAGTCTAATGATGATTTGGCATATGCCAAGTGAAATGGAATCAGAGAGAGTTCAATAAATGCACTATATTCAACGATGTTGTTCGTCGATCGACCAATAAAAATCCCTCTAAAACTCACTAACTTGCAGCTTGGAGTGAAAATGGCCCATGCTGCAGAGGATAGATTTTGCGTACTACAACTAGCCTCATCAGCATAACCAACAAATGGTTCCAAAAAGTTTGACATTTGCAATAAATGTAAAGTGGATTACTTAACCGAATAAGAACTCTAAAAGAAACACACGCACGTGCAATCAAATCATATATACAGTGAGTTTTACTACACTTAACTAAGCATAGTAACGTTTAAGGTATAACCCATTTCAGGGCTACGACAATGGAATCCCATCATTGTCCACTAACTCGTAGGCACCTTTCGTTAAAACATGCTTAATAATATAAGGACCCATCCATAGCAGTTCAAATTTTCCTACGCCAAGTTTATCATACTCCTGATCGTAAAGCAAGACCAGGTCACCTTCTGAGAAGACACGAGGCTTGAAAATTTTATCATATTGTTCCTTAATATGTTTCTTGTGCACTTTGTTAGCTAATGCAACATCATGACGAGTTTCATACAAATGGATTAACTCTAAGAAACGCGGTTCTTCTTTAGAAGTGTCAGGTAGCAGGTCAATTTCGAGTTTGAGAGACAAGATTTCACATTGAATTGGTAAGACTACTTCCAAACCATACAACAACTGAAAGGGTGTGAATTCGGTTGCATTTCTCACCGTGGTTTGATATGCCCACAAAGTCGAGTACATGATTAAATGCCAATTTCTTTTATGAACTCCAATCATTCTTTGCAACATGCGCTTAAGCACTTTGTTGATAGCCTCAACTTGTCCATTAGCTTGCGGGTAGTATGGAGTAGAACTATCATGTGACAGTCCTAACTTGGCGGTCAACTCAACCATCATGTGATTGCGAAAATGCGATCCATGATCTATAACTATGGCTTGTGGTATACCAAACTTGGTAACCACATGGTTGAAGAAAAATAAAGCAGTTGATTCGCCACTGTTGTTCAATGTTGCCGTCACCTTGGCCCATTTGGTAAAATAGTCAACAACGACTATAACATACCCATGCCCCCCACTAAGGTGGGGTTACATGTCATAAAGTAAATGCCCCATTTGGTGAATGGGCCAACAACAATGACTAGATGTAGTGGTGTTACACAAAAAATTGTCACCATGACTTTCTACAGTTTGTGTGAGTCCATCAATACTCATACATACCTCCTTTGCAAGTCTTAAACCTCAGCTCTTCATGTCAAGCCTTGAAAATGGGAGAAAGACTTTAAAAATATCTCAAATCTTGGTTTTGCACTTTCTCCTAGCATTGCTTGCGGCGCTGCACCTAATGGCCATGTTTCCTGTGAACCTGACCGCTCTGTATATTGAGTGATGAGTGTGAACCCCTGTAAAAGTTAAAAAGGTGTGAGTTCATTCTTAAAAACTTATCTTGGGTCACTTCTAGACACTTCTAGAAAGAATATTACACTGGCAAGTCCGCTCCACATTGGTTCATCCATTCCATAACTAAGGGAGCTAACTCCATGATATGAGGTGCTTATCCCATTGAAGGAGGAACTTACCCCTTCAATGGTGGACCTGCAACTTCCTCCATTTGCACTATAAATTCATGCATTGGGCTGGTTGTCGAGGAGGTTGAAAGCTGAATATTCTTGAGCGTAAATGCTGCTGAAAACTAGGCTTCCTTTTTGAGCTTGTGAGAGGAGAGATCATATACCTTTCATGTCATTTGGGAAGTGAGTGAGGCTTGTCAAAGTAGAGGAGACCCCTGCTGGACCCTGGAAAGGACTTGTGCAACATCAAGGCAAAGGTTGTAAAGTTCTTTTATTCATTAAATTAATACAATCAAGTTTATTTTTCTCAATGAACTGCCTCTAATGGTTTTTTTTATGAGCTCCTTGATCTTCATAGTGAATATGCTTTGTTATATGCAGGTATGCTTTGACGTGTGTTTGTTTGTGTATGCAGGTTATTGAATGGGAACTGCTTGAAGTTGTTGGGATAAAACTGCCTCAAACAAGCGTTGGACTGAGGTAGGGTCTTTTACACCTTTTAGTATTCATTAATGAATTGAAACATGTTTAGAGAGAAATAGGTTTTCTTGTTCTCTTTGTTGCTAGATATCATTAGATACTAGGGAGATCGGTCTTGTCCGCAAGAACGATTTATCCGGCCAACAAGTGGTGCAGGCGGTAATATTGTTTTTCGGTCAAATATCTAGAAAGCACGGCAACTTCTGACAGCAATAACGCAATCTTTGAATATGGTTGGCTAGAAGTAACTAGCACAGAGAATTCTCTGTGTGGTAGCGTAACCAGATAAATGTCCATCATAAGCACCTAAATGACATTCATTCAAAGCTTTTTCAGCTTCCTCATGAGTGAGGCACCTATGTAAAATCGTATCTACACCATGACGATAAAGCGTATCACCAATGATCAGATAATCTTTGGCTTGGTATTGAGTACGTCATTGTTCAGAGTGAGAGGTATTAGGCTAGAAAGCTTGGGTCTATAGATAGACCCGTATATCTCCATACCATGGATCACTTGACGAGATAAGAAATAGAGACTCATCCATGATTGATGTTTCTGATGTTGAATCGTTGGAGGATGAGGGAAGATTGAAAAGTAACTCGACGAAGAAAACAACTTCTTTGATTTAGATTTGATGAATTCCAAATCAAACTCCTGCAAAATAACTATCCATTTTGAATATTTCTTCCCAGCAATTGACGTGACAAAATGTATGTCATAGGGTTTCAATCCAATATAATGGTAGTTTTACGGAGGAGGATATAATGATGAAATCTTTGTACAACTTGAATGGTTGTCAAAGCTAACTTTTCGACATAATAATACTTACTTTCTGTATCGTTGAGATTATGACTCAAGTAATAAATATGATGTCCAATTCCACTTTCTTCTTGGACTAAGACCATGCCAATGGTTGTATCTCCAGTGGTGAGATATAGATAATAGTCTTTTTGATTGTTTAGGGCATACATTAATGATGCTCTAATCAAGGAAAGAGTATCAAAGGAAGCTTGCACAACCTGATCCCAATGGAAGGGTACCCCTTTCTTCAATAGACGAGTGAAACCTTTAGCCAACTCAACATAGTTTGGAATGAACCTCCTCAGAAAGTTTGCCTTTCCTCGAAGTCTCTGTAACTATAACAAGTTTGAAGGTGGAGGAAAGTCAAGGATTGCCTAAACCTTAATTGGATCGAGTCGAATTCCATCTTTTGAGACTACGAATCCAAGCAATCAACTAGAGCCAACACAAAACACACACTTGTGTGGATTGAGTCTTATCTTGTAGTGTCGACACCATAAAAATATTGCTCTCAAATGTTGCGGGTGATCAGTATGCTTTCGTGAATGAGCAGGTAAATCATGAAGATAAGGTTGAACAATGTTCTTGATGTCATGGAAGGCATAATTCATTGCCCTCTAAAATATAGCCCCTGCATTCTTCAAATGAAAAGGTAACTTTCAATAGGCGAATGTGCCCCATGGACAAATAAAATTTGTTTTGCATTGGTCCTATAGGTGAATATTGATTTGATTGTAGCTAGAAAATCCATCCATGAATGAGAAGATTTCACATCTAGCACATTCATCAATAATATGGTCGATAAAGGGTGTACGATAGTTATCTTTTGGATATGCTTGATTTACATCCGTATAATCGACTAACACTCGGATTGTCCATTGTTTTTCATAATTGGAACAATGTTAGATACCCAATCGGTAAGAGGTACATGGAAAATGAAGCCAGCATGCAAAAGTTTTTCAACCTCTGTTTTAATGGCAATGACTTTCTTAGGATGAATAGGTCGAAGTCACTGTCATACTGGTTTGACATCAGGGTATATTTTAATCTCATGTTCAACAATGCTTGAGTCAATTCCTAGAATCTCCTCGTAAGACCATGCGAAAATAACTCTAAATTCACAAAACAGAGCACAGTAATTATCAAGTTCCAATGGAGAAGAATATTTGTCGGCATGAATGTTTTCTATAATGTTAGGCTTGGTCGAAATGTTTATAGAAATTGTTTCTTCTATGTTTGACAAATTACGCTTAGAATCTATAGTATCTAGTCTAATGGAATTCGACAGGAAATCAGCAATTGATGGGTGGTTTAGTTCATTGGAATAATCTTCGATGTCATCTGGAAGATGGGAACGATGGTGATAATCTTCCCATGATTCCTCTCCTATCGTCATTGATTGGATGATTCCTTCATCCGTAGAATGTATACGCGAAAAAGGATCCGAAGAGGTACCATATTCTAATGACCTATCTACCCATACAAAAGTTGAGTGCGGATTTTGGTTTTCCGCACAAGCCTGAAAGATTGATTGCTATGATGATTCAATGGGTCTTAACGACAACACTTCAAGATTACTATCAACTTTAACTTGGTTGGAAACCCTCCTTAAACTAGATGAGGTGGAGGAAATCATGTTGCAAGTCTCTACTCTTGCCACTTCCTCTAAATCAGATGGTGATGGGAGGGTAAAAGTTCCCATTAGGGAAGGATCTTTAAAGAGACCTACTCCAACACTTTGAAGAGATAGCGAGGGTCTGTGTACCAACGAAATGCTTCCCATACCCTGTGAACTATTGGAAAAGAAGGCTAGCTGATCAATGATTGTGTTTCCACCCTTAAAAGGGAATGCAATAGTATGAAAGTACGTGGAAACCATAGCAGCCATAGCATATACCCAAGGCCTTCCCAATAAAATGTTGTAATCGAGGGATCCATCAACTACCTCAACTTCAAAAGTAACCATTTTTCCCCAAGTTTGATTGTACATTACTCAAAATCCCACATGGAGTATATGTTCTTCCATCAAAAGCTTTCAATGTGGTTGGTGATTGTGACAATGGCGGTGAACCAAGTGTTTTCCAGTAGCTCATTGACATAATGCAAGTAGATGCCCCCTCGTTAATAATAGCTCAATGAACATTCTTATTGAGATATTTTACTTGGACTAGGAAAGCTAATTGCGCTGGTAACTTTGGTGAATATCCCACATGGTTGAAAACTACAAGATTTGAATCCATCGGATCTATTCTGCCTATCACTGACAGTAAAGCTTGTTCCTGGGAGGCACAGTTTTGGAACACTTCGAGTGTTGACATAGATGAAGGTGATTGAGCAAGATCTTCCACTATGTTATAGTTTTGAGCTGCTTGAGCCCGAGGGTTGAATGTCGATTTGTGCACAACTCCCTTTGGTGGTTTTATTTTCAATTTAGGTACAATGGGTGGAACAACTTCAGATGAAGTCAAAGTCAAAGGATTAGGTCGATCAATGGCCTGATTATTCGACAATGATGGATTTACATAATATTTGTTTCTTGTTGACACCAAAGCTTTGGTTTGTGGCTTTGTGATGGATAACATGAGTACTTGGGATTTTGAAGCATGGTTTGTTGCAACCAAATGTGTCTTTGGGGTTGGAAATGGATTAGTCAACACTTCCGATGTGTTTGAAGTCTTTAAAAGTTTAGATACCTCAGAGTGATGTGGACAATCTCTTGTATAATGCTCGTCATTACATATCAAACATGGATAATGAGGTTTCCTTGTCGAAGTAGAGGAATCAAATGATTTCTCTGGAGGGGAATTTTCTTGTTTATTTTTGCTTTTCCCCTTTTTCTTGCTTGCTAGTTGCTTTGGATTTTTGTCTTTGTCAGATGACACGAAATTAATCTCGGAGGCAAGAGTATTTTCTGATGCATTGGTAGTTTTATTGTAAACAACAAGATTTTAAACATATGGTATTCCTGTTTATTGTGTGCTTGAAGAACCGATCACATTGTCGCCGGCGTGAGAGTCCTTACTCAATTATGGAGGAGGTGGAATAGTGAAATTTGGTCGAGATACATTGGGAATTTTATCATAAAGTGTGTTGGATTGTGTGTAAATCAAATCCAAGTATTGGGAAAGAGCAATGACTTGCTCTTCTGTGACAACTCCACACAATGACTTGCCCTTCTATGAAAGCTCCACCTTTTGCCACATCCTTGGTGATTGATGGAAACAAGGATTTTATGAACCACTCAGCTAAAAGTTGATTAGGAACATATGTCTTAACCATTCAACAATGGCGCTACCACTCATGAATATGATTTGATATATGGGTAGCAGTAGTTTGTTTAAAGCTGGTTAGGAGTTTTTTTCCAGTCTCGTATCTGATACGTAACTGGAAGTGGGTCAAAAAAGTAGTGGCTAAAGTGGTGAAGTTATTGAAAGAAGCTCTTGGTAATTCAATTTACCATTTAGCAGTTGGACGAGTAAGTGTTCTTTGGAAAAGACAAAGTTTGACCAAATCATCAATTAAGGAGTTTGGTGAACACCACAAATTAAAGGTCATAACATGATTTGATGGGTCTTCTCAAGGATTTCCGTTAAACTTCGAAATGTCAGATGGTAACTTATGCGGAATTACTGGCCACCAAGGTGCATATAAGATTGGAT
Source organism: Pinus taeda (assembly GCA_000404065.3). Lineage (NCBI taxonomy): Eukaryota > Viridiplantae > Streptophyta > Pinopsida > Pinales > Pinaceae > Pinus > Pinus taeda. Next base: position 38,974 of record APFE030919419.1, on the reverse strand, counting down.
CATTAGAGAGCTAATTTAAATCTGGTAATTCTAAAGTTGCTACAAAGGGAAATTGTCAATTCAAGTCAGGTTGAGCATACCCAGGATATGATGGAATTGCATGAGAAATAGGTCTTTGCATATCGAAATAGGGCATCTGCATTTGATAACCTTGGTATGGTTGTTAAATAGAACCAATATAAGGTGGTTGTTGATAACTAGGTTGAATGTGTGGTTGTCCATAACCTGCAAAGACTTGTTGACCTAGACCTTGGTAAGCTTGAAATTGACCAAAACTAGGTTGAGCCTATGAAACAAGTCCAAACTGGGGTTGGAATTGCTGGAATTGGGGCTGTTGAAATTGAGGCTGCTACAGTTGTTGAATCAACTGTTGTTGCTGTTGGTACAACTGTTGTGGATTTAATGGTTGTTGATGTTTAGCAATGAAAGGTTGGCCATGTTGCGAATAAGCTATACCACTGTAAGCCTGGGTCAGTCCAGATAAGGGTACACTAACTTGAGGTTGTTGTTGAACTTCAGAAGCAAGTGGTTGTTGTACAACAACTTGAGGAACTTGAACTTCTTGACTTGAAAGTTGTGATTGAAAGGTAGAAGGATCAGTTTGAACAGGTTGAGATACGACAATTTGAACTTGTGACTGTGGTACAATATTAACAAGATGTGCAGTAGGAATAGCTGACATAGTTTGGATTGGTTGTGGTGGATACACAAGCCTTGGTTGAACTAGCATTGTCAGTTGCCATTAACAAACTCTAATTCTAGATTGACCTGAATACTGTGGGATATTACCATATGGTGGTTGCCCAAATAAGGAGGATACGGTGAATAAGCATATTGTTCTCCATATGGTGGTAATCTGGTATTTAATGGATACATAGGTCTTTGCTAACCAGATTGCCCAACTTGATACAGATATGCAGGATCAAACTGTTGAATTCCCATTAGAGAAGAACCACATAAAATTCCAGTTGAGGAGATGGGTGATGACCATGGTGCAGAAGAAACCCCTAAGTGGGTTCTAGACAATGATTGGTAACCAATCATGATGGATGATTCACCATACAAGTGTGACTCAGGGGTGGTAGAAAACATCGAAGAGGTTACAACAGAAGATTCTACTGTAGTTGCACCAGATGATACAGTTTGAGATGTTGATGGTGGTTCAACCATAATTAACTGACCCAAAAGTTGTCCTAAAGATTCGATGGGTACTTGAAAAGAGGCAAGATCAGGCAAGGAAGGTGCAATACTATTATCCCAGGGAAGGTTTGTTTCGGGTGATTTTCTACTAGCAGTGGTGGATCAGCACCAGCGGAGAAAGACACTTTATACATGGATTGGGTTTAAGAAGCCATCTAGGAGATGAGCCACTCCTTTATGTACTTCAGATTTCGCCGGGTGCTCCTTGGCCAGAATGGACTAAAGTGAATTCTCAATCCATTGACTATGGCCCTCACCTCAATCAGTATTCTCCCAGTTTAGCAACCTAGTATATGGAATGGTTACCCTTGCAACTGCAAGCTTGTGAACAGGGGAGCCTACCCCCCCACAATTCCTCTCCTTAAGACGGTAACAATACAGAAAACGGTTCATGGTGATATTTCCCTCCCAGCATGGATAACAAGTAGCCAAGAAGGAAGCCAGCAAGGTACAGTACAGAGGCACGGACCCTTACTGTGCAGGCTGAGGGAACGTGACTAAAAGAAGGTAGGTAAGCCAACAATGAAGAAAAGAAATCAGGAGTATTAGGGTAAAGATAAAGCCCAGTTCCAAACTAAAACAGGGTTCTAGGTGTGGAATCTTCTTCCAATTTCTCCTCTATAGCAATTAGACCTGGTGGAAGAACTTCAGCGTCAGGTCCATAAAAGATTTATGGTGTCGATGAAGTTGAAGTTTCAATAGTTACTGATGTCGAAGGGGTAACCGGTTAATCATATTTCGGTAAAGTAACAACTTATGAATGTTCAAATTCGAAGTCTAGATGTTTGGGTAAATGAACAATAATTTTAATAAGAGGTTCCTGAACAACTTCAGGTTCAGATATTACTTCTGTTTGAACTGGGATGGATTCTAGATTAACTTTTGGTTGAACTGATTCAAGTTCAGAAGTACTTTCTTGTTGATCAATTTCAAGTTGAGGATCAACTTGTAGTTGAACAACTTTGGTTACTGTTTCACTAGGATCAGTGCTAATGTCCTCAGGTAATTGTGAAACTTCCTATTCAGGAACAGATGTACCAAAAATAGTTGGAGTAATTGGAGTCTCTGTAATTACTGAAATAGATGATTCAGGTAACTCAGATGAAGAACTAGGAGTTCATGATGTACTGGACTCAGTTAAGCGAGACGACTTTGCCTGAATTGGTGTCGCTTTGGGAGGCAAAGGTGGTTTTCTCGCCGTTCTACGTGAACGATGGGGTATGGGTTGATGTTTCTCCATGGTTGCTGATTAATTTTATTATCAAAAAAGAAATAAACAAAAATGGGTATACTAGGTAAAAGGTTTACCAAGCAACTGTTAACTGCAGAATACCTCCTGGCGAACCAAGAAGTATGGGCAGGAAATCTACCCGAAGGTATGTGGAGGCCCAGTCTGTATAAGTGTTGTTTAATGCAAAACTGCATAGTGAGAGCATTCCCATATACTTTACGTAATGTAACAACACCCTATATACCCGAAGGTACGTGGACAAGCTACGATATACTCAAATATGTGGAATGAGGTATCACACTCAGGATGCATTGCAGACAAGTTAGCAACATCTGCTTTGTTTTACGACGTTGAAACACGTCTCTAGCCAAGAACCACTAAATGTTCTCGTTAATGAAAATGCTTCATTAGGTAAATTGATGTTTATTTTAAGTTGATCTTGCTTAGGAATTTTCCTTTCAAGTTCACCATGTGATGTATCCTGAAATTCCTAGGAATGCAACTATCATGATAAGCTTTCCATTCAATTTAACGATGAAAATCTTAGCTACTTAGGGATAGAGTAATCAGATTTCTTTTGATCAAAGAGCAAAGAGCACAATCTAAATGCAAATTCCCTACACTATTCCTATTAGCACACACAAAATTTTTCAATTCAACATGCATGTATTTCTTTTCGATTTCCCTTAATGTGAATGAAAAAAAAGGAAAACTAATGCACAATCGATCAATAAACTCTTTTCATAAAAATGACAATTTTGCGACAATTTCTTTTCAAGGAAAGGAAGATTTTACGACACTTCCATTTTCAAAGAAATGAGGAATTACGACACTTTCAACAAAAAGACTAATCATATGCATACATTAATCAATCGATCTTTCATGAATGAGGACTTTACAACAATTCAATTTTCGAAGGAAAAGATGATTTTATGACACTTTCTTTCGCTAAAGATCAATCGACCAAAAAACTAACTTTCGACTATAGCTTGAAAATGACAAAGTAAATACGTAAGAAACATTTATCAATTCTAGTCTAATTAGGGCTAGGTAAGGAGATGAAAAACTACTTTCAGAAACAAGACATTGTTGACATTCAACAAATCATTCAAACAGGAGAAAATTGGCACAAAAATTTAGCTCCTATATGGGAAACTGACCCTCAAGGGAACAACACAGGAAGTAGTGAGAGACAATATGTTGAAGTGCACTGGATCTATGCAGGAAGTGCATTGCAGTGCATTGTGTCCTTCATTGGGCTGCGCTAGTGATAGTAAGCCATTTTGAAGGTAGTTTTGACACAATTTTGACACAATTTGCAATGAAAGAAGACTGAAATTCAATCAACGACCACAAGTACAGTATGTAGAAATGTCTTAAGAGGATGATAAGCTACTAAGATGGATGATCACTCCCTAGTGGAGTCACCAATTTGTTTTGGGAGGTTTTAGTGTCTACGGATAAACGCTTAAACCCCTAGACTAGTATCTAAGTCTAGAACAATAGTGCAAAGCATTCTCTACATTTTATATTACCAATAGATTAAATAAGAGGTAAAGAAACCTACCTGTAGCTTTCGCTTACTCTTTATCTCCCTTGACCAATTATGTAACTCCTTTCCGTACTTAATCCACTTGAAGAATACCTGCACGCAGATAAAAGACAAAAATTGATCAAATCATATGATAATGATCTATTGATTAAACATAGCATGGAATCAAGTACATAGTACACATATGAAAGCATCAATGAATAACACAAGCATATGGAAAAATATTTGAACACTTTATTAGTAAAAGGAAGAGTTACAACCCAATTTGCTTGATTCAGCATCACTCCTCCAGTTCAATCCCATCCTCTCATCATAACAAGAAATACATTTTGACATCATTACAATAGTTGAAATCAACTCAAGTCTCATACTAAAAACATCTACCTATAATTCAATGATTTCTAGCCAAGCCCCTGACCACTTAGATGACTGGTATTTTTATAGGTTAATGAAGGAAGTTATGCCATAAATGGTCATAATGAATGCCCTCCCAAACTTAGGATTTAGTTCCATGGAGGAAGGGATAAAGGGATTGATGTTCCTTAACTCCCTACCTCATCCAAGTTCGAGCTCAAAGGGGTAGATAAACTTGGGAAACTTCTAGATGCATCCAATGGATAAGAATATTCCCAAACCCCAATGCAATTTCACTCAAATTCACACAGTGCAAGACAAAGAGGGCTCAAGTGCACTACATAGTACCCTATCAGTGTATGGACTGCACTGCAACCCACCCTAATGAAGGCCTGCTTGCGTTGATCTTTTTAGAGGAAGTTTTTGGATGATTTCAATCATGGAAATTCTTGGGAAGCTAGGCATTCTGATGGTTGACTTCTTTAGGGCATGTAACAACTAAATTAGGGTTTGATGGGCCCTAATAGTAGTGATCTATAAGGTAGGGTTGATGTGCCCAAATGGATCTGTAACACATTGTAAGTTCATTCTTCAGAAAAACCCGACCTAGTATGTTTAATGAGCCCTAGGAAGGAGAAGCTCATGTTTGTCATGTAAGTTTTAACCTCGTACAGAAATTACCTGCATGCGAATTTTAAAACACAAAAAATAAACAATGTGAGAGCATAACACATAAAACACATATACACAGAGATTTTCCCTTGGATCCCAAAAATGGGACTACCAACTTGATTTTTCATTATGTTCCTTTGAATGTTAGAATACATATTTATACATGCTGAAGCATCCAATATCATGGACCAAAAACCATTGCGTCCAAAACCATGGACATAAAACCGCCGCGTCCAAAACCATGTGAAAAAATCATGCACAAATCCATAGGTAGGTTTTCCCAACCTAATATAGGGTCCAAAAATAAAATTTTCTTGGGTGTTGCCCCAAACCCCATAGAGTGGGTTTACTTGCACCCCTTAAACCCCTTGTGACCCCTCCACTACATAATTGGCACAACGCAGGGGGGGCTCCACCCCCCTTCTAAACCCCTGATTAACTACGTGGGCTAGCCATGGAAAGAATATAACACAACCCAACATTCTCCCACTTGTTGTTTTCTTTCCATAGTAGGACACAAGAGAGCTTAGTCATTTATCCAGCCCTGCAATGCCCATTTTTTCTCTACACCAAGAGAACTTCTCAGAGCTCACAAATTTTGTCAATGCATCTGTAGTATTCTTGAAAGTTTCCACCTTTACCAACAACACCTTTTTGTCTTCTATCATATCCCTTACAAAGTGATACTGAACATCAATGTGCTTTGTCACTAAATGATATGCAGGGTTCTTTGCCAAGAAAATTTCACTTTGGCTATCACAGTCTATCCTTATAGCTCCCTATACTAACCCCATACTTGAACATAATCTTTGCAACCAAATTGCGTCCTTTCTTGCATGATTGCCTACCATGTATTCTACGTTTCTAGTTGATAGTGCCACTACAAATTGTTTCTTACTCATCTAATTGACTGCACCTCCAAATAGGTTAAACACGTACCCACTTGTAGATATTCTTTCATCCAGATTTCCATTCGTGCATCAACAAAGCCATGAATTTCCAACACTCTTTCCAATCTTGGTCTTTCTTGATAGCACAAATCATAATCACTAGTGCCATGCAAATACTTGAAAATCCACTTCACTGTTGTCCAGTGCTCCTTCCTTAGTTTTGACATAAACCTACTCAATACTCCCACTGCATGACATGTCCTCTTCCTCTTCTTGTGCCTTGGGAAATTGTTCAGCAGATCACTTTACACCTACAGGAATATGAACCTTCACCGGTTTATTATCGTGCATATTAAACCTATACAATATTGTCTCGACATACTTCCTCTGGTTTAACCAAAGCTTCCTCTTTGTCTGATCTCTTTTAATTTCCATGCCCAAAATATAGTTTGTAGCACCAAGATCTTTCATGTCAAATTTGGAGGAAAAATGGGTCTTCAAATCCTGGATAATTTTTTTGTCATTTCCAACCAACAACATATCATCCACATACAAGACTAGATAAATAACACTGTCATAAATTAATTTAAAATACACACAGTGAACTACTTTCTTCTGGTGAAGCCAAGTCCATATATAAATATATCAAATTTCTGATACCACATCCTTGGTGACTGTTTTAACCCATATAGAGACTTCTTTAACTTGCGTACTAGTTCTTTCTTACCCTTCTCTGCAAAGCCTTTGGGTTGCTTCATGTAGATTTCCTCTTCCAGATCCCCATGAAGAAATGTTGTCTTCACATCCATCTGTTCTACCTCAAAATCAAAAGTAGCAACAACAGATAAAAGTAATCTAATAGAAGTTACCTTGGCAATAGGAGGAAAAATATCACCAAAATCAATTCTTGGCACCTTGGAATAACCTTTTGCTACCAACCGAGCTGTGTATTTCTCCACCTTTCCTTCCGTATTTGTCTTCTTCTTGAACACCCATTTGATACCAATGGGTTTCCTTCCAGCCGACAACTCCACCAGATCCCAAACCTCATTTTTGTGCAAAGATGCCATTTCATCAACCATGGCCTCTTTCCAGAGATTGCCATCCTCTAAATCTACTACTTCCTTCACAGTTCTGGGATCGCCATCAGTAACATATAAAGAAAAATTTGAACAGAAAGAAAATGGAATATACCTTTCTAGTTGCCTTCTTTCTTGAACTGATCTTCTCACAGCCAGAGTTTGTGGCTCTTCATCTTCTGATTCCTCCTCTGCTATAGAGTCCGATTATTCCTACTTAAGCTCAAACTCTATCTTCTCAGGTTCCTTTGGTTGGACTTCATGTTTAAGAACATCTTTCACCTCTCTGAACACCACATCTTGGTTGTACACAACCTTCCTTGTTACTAGGTTCCAAAGCTTATAACCCTTTAAACCATCCTTATACCAAATAAAGATGAACTTTTCTGATTTACTATCCAACTTTCTTCTTTTCTCCTTTGGAACATGTACATATACATCACATCCAAATACCCTCAGATGTGAAATAGAGGGTTTCTTACCAGTCCATACCTCTTGTGGAGTCTTATCCTCCAACGCTGATGAAGGTGATATGTTGACCAGGTAACATGTTGTCTCCACCGCCCTTACCTAGAATTCTTGTCCTAACCTGACACCACTGAGCATGCTTCTTGCCCTTTCCATCAACGTCTTGTTCATTCTTTCTGCAGCTTCATTTTGCTCAGGTGTTTTGATTGTCTCTGTTGTGCTATATCCAAACTTCTACAAAAATCCTTCAATTCCTTACTCAAAGCTCTCCACCGTACTGACCCACACCTTTATTTCTTCTTGTCTAGTTTTCCACCAGGCCTTAAATTCCTTTAAACCTGTCAAAGACTTCAGATTTCTTCTTAAGGAAATATATCCATGTATTCCTTGAGAAGTCATCTATAAATGATACATAATACATAGACTTACCTAGTGATGGAACCTTCATAGGTCCAAACACATCACTCTGCACAAGTTCTAATATTTGTTTCACCCTCTTACCACCAGAGGGGAAACTCACCCGATTCTACTTCCCATATACAAAATTTTTACAGAAATCAAAATCCAGAGAGCTATTGCTCATACCTTCTACCATACCTTTACCATGAAGTATTCAAAGGCCCTTCTATCGAATACGTCCAAGCCTTTGATGCCACAACATGGTCTTCTCACTAGAGCCCATTATATTTTCTTCTTCACTTTCAGGAACCACAGCGCTGTTGCACCCATCAACAACAGTGCTACCTTGCAGCTTGTACAGAGTTCCAATTTGAACTCCTTGCATCAATACTAGTGATCCCCAAACGATTTTGTAGATATCCTTCTCGAACACTATTTTTACACCTACATCATCTAGCTTGCTTATAGAAATTAGATTTCTGGCCAATGCAGGAATATGCAGAACACCCAGAAGTGTTATGACCCTTCCACCTTGCAACTTCAACTTTACTTTTCCGCAACCAATGATTCTAGCCTTCCTGTCATCCCCCAAGAAGACATCATCACCATCATATTTCTCATACTCGCATAACCACTCTCTATGGGGAGTGAAGTGAAAGGATGCACTTGAGTCAATCAACCATGCCTCATGATCTACATGAGTACTTGAAGAAGCCAAGTACACCTTCATCTAAGGTGGTTTTTGCCTCTGTAGAATGAGCATCATTAGATCTCTTTTCTTTATTAGGAGCTTTAGATTTATAGTCCCTTTTGTAGTGCCCTTCCTTTCCACATTTCTAGCACACCACCTTTATAGGTTTTCTTGGAGATTTAGATCTCCCTCTAGATTTAGACCTCCCACTCAATGACTTATTTTTGTTTCTTTTCTGGTACCTTCCTCGTACAGACAAAGAATCACCATTATAGCTCTCCATATTTTTTTGTCTCATCTCCTCCCTCAACAAGGATGAGACTATTTCATCAAACTGCAAGGCAGTTGCATTGCTACCTATTGCAATAACCAGACTATCCCACGAATCTGGTAGAGAACACAACAAACTGATGCTCTTATCTTCATCTAAAATTTCAATATCAACAAATAATAACTGACTTACCACAGTATTAAATGCATTCATATGTTTTGTCATTGAGTCTCCATCTTTCATCCTAGTTTACAACTTTTTCTGTAGAAACAGTTTATTCACCAGAGACTTAGATTGGTACAAAGTTCTTAACTTGTCCCACAAAGCCTTTACCATAGCTTCCCCTGATACATTCAACAATACCGAATCTGAGACACACAATTGTATTATGCTCTTAGCCTTTCGATCCAACTCGTTCCATTCTTCATTGAACACTCCGTTGGTTTAGTACCTGGATCTACTGTGATCCACTGATCTTTATCCACCAACAGATCCTCCATCTTGAGTTTCCATAACTCAAAAATCTAACTATCAAATTTCTCGATCTCTATCTTTTCACTGCTTGCCATCTTCTTTCACCACCAGAATCGATCCCGCAGATTTCCCACTGAACAGGGTCTACCACAGGCCCAAGCGAAACCCCTCAGTAACAAAGGCATCCCCTTGAAGCCAAAACAACTCTGATACCAAATGTAGGTTTTAACCCCGTACAGAAATTACCTTCATATGAATTCTAAAACACATAAAATAAACAATGTGAGAGCATAACACATAAAACACATATACACAGAGATTTCCCCTAGATCCCGAAGCCAGGATTACTAGCTTGGTTTTTCATTATGTTCCTTTGAATGTTACAATACATATTTATACATGTCGAAGCATCTAATACCATGTACCGAAGACCATTATGTCCAAAACCATGGACCGAAATCCATCGCGTCCAAAACCATGTGCAAAAATCATGCACAAAGCCATAGGTAGGTCCACCCAACCTAGTTAGGGTCCAAAAACAAAATTTTTGGGGCGCTGCCCAGACCCCATAGAGTGGGGTTCCTTGTTCCACTTAGACCCCCTATGATCCTCTCGCTATGAAATCAATGCAACGAATGGGGGGCTCCACCCCCCTTCTAATCCCCTAGTTATCTACTTGGGCTAGTCTTGGAAAGAATATAACACAACCCAACATGTCATGGTGACATGTCCAATGTCGTTTAATATTTTAACGAGTCCAACAAATGTGCAACTCAACATATTTTTCATGTTTATATATTTTGAAAAAGACATGGAAAAGAAAACTCCACATGGTCCCTTTTCATACATTTGTGTATCTTGAGCCCGAGAAGGTAGAAAATGATACTTGAGAGAACTGCTTGACCATTTCATTCAAGGAGTACTTTTTTCATAAATAGTGCATCCCAGCCCAAAAAAGGGGTAAAGGGATACTGTACATATGCTATTTCACATATGTTAACGAGTTCAAAATGAAAAGAGATCGGCAATCTTTTCATTTTTAAAGGGTCAGAAAAGAGCTTGAAAATGGAACCCCCATTTTATTCTCTTTTACGAATCAAAAGGGAAAAGTACTTGGCAATATTTTCATTTGAGTTTTACGAGTCGATAAAAGAGCTGAAACGTGACTCATCCTAGAGTAACGAGTGGTATAAAGGGAAGCAACTGATTCTTACAATGGTGGAACTGCTCAAAACATGTAATGGTCAGGAAGCTGGCTAATAAACCCACTCATCGTCGCGGTCCCTTAGGAAAGGAAAAACAACCAAGTGAAAGCATATGATCAGCCAAAGAGATGGTGGCGATGGAATGAAATAACCAAGGCTCATTTAGCTAATAAAAATGGCAATCACGAGATGTAAATTGGGCATGGGTTCATTTTTAGACAAACTTGAACCATGGAAAACTCTGCTTGGATTGGGTATCATGTTTACCCAAGCTTGAAATGAAAAACTATGCTTTCTATAAGTTTGCATGCCCCCAACATAATGACTCAATCAAGGTACATGCCCCCCAAGCTTCATTTCAGTGAACTAGGTGGATTGAATGAAGGTTCACTTCAAGATCCGTGAAAGACTCGACTGGGATTTTACGAGATCTTAATTAAAGACTCGATTTGGAACAAGGAGTTGTTTCATTTTTTAATGAGGTTGACATAGTAAAATAACTATCCTCAAACATCTATTCCATTTTTTAATGAGGTAGATATAGGAAAAAATTGTCCTCGGACACCTTGATTCATTTTTTAATGAGCTTGACACAAGACAAGGAACTATGCTCAACATCCCTTGTTCCATTTTTTAACGAGGATGACACAAGACCAGCAACTATCCTCATGACTACTTGTTTCATTTTTTTACCAAGGTTGACACAAGACCAGGAACTATCCTCACAATTCCTTGTTTAATTTTTTAACGAGGTTGACACAAGACAAGGAACTATGCTCACACCCTTGGTTTCATTTTTTAAAGAGGTTGACACAAGACCAAGATCTATCCTCATGCCCTTTGTTTCATTTTTTAACGAGATTTACACAAGACCAGGAACTATCCTCATGATTTGATTATGGACCATACGAGAACATGGCTCCGAAGATGTCTTCACTAGATGGAAGAACCACGCTCTAGGAGGAATACATGTCAATTGGTACCAAAGATAGATCAGGTTCCAATGCCCCTAGTACATAATGTACAATACCATCTATGTGATCATCAGTAGATGTAGAGACGAAACTGATAGCCACATAATTGACCTGTGGTAGGGAAGGTAATGTGAGCAAACAAGAGCCGATAGGGGACAACGGTTGAAAAGGAGGCACCTGGTGACCAATGAATGACAATTGATCAATGGTCACAATTCTCCCTTCATGTGGAAAAAAACCACATGGAAAAGCGAAGAAATAAGAGCTCCCATGACATAAACGTAGTGGTGTCCAAGGACAAGATTGAAATCTAAAGGACCTTGGACTACCATCATGTCTATATAGATGGTCTTCCCTTCCAAAGTAATAGGGAACTTCGAAAGGACCCCAAAAGGTTGATTGGTTCCTCTGTTGAAAGCCAACATATTCTGAGTGACAGGCACAAGCTGTGGGGAGCCCAAAGCTTTCCAAGTAGTAGAGGACATGATGCTAACTGATGCACCTTCATCTAATATAGTGCCATGTAATACCACATTATAGGCTTGTACTATGATCTGGAAAGGCACATAAGATGGGAGGTGGAAATCAGTCAAGTGACTCTAATCAAAAGAAGAAACAAAACTACTTGGTGGGGGTATCATATGATTTCCCCCATGTTGTATAGGAATAGGAGAAGGACTTTCCTGAAAAAATAGGATAGGTGGGTCACTCTTTGATTCATGGGAATCTGAGGATATGAGAAGAACATGAGAAGTATGATCACTACTCTCTTCGAGAACAGAGTGAACAAGTGAAGGCAGAGCCAAGTCGACACTCTTTTCAACCAATGGTTGGCTGGGAAAAAACACAAAAGAGTCATGCATAGGAAGAGCAGGATGGGCAAGAGATGAACTCAAGTCAATCTCTTTACCAACTAGGAGAGGGTTAGAAGAGAGCCTCTGATAACTAACACGAAGCTGGGGTTAAGGAGCTACAAGGTTTTCCAAAACTTTGGAAGATTTATCCATTAGAGGACAAAGGTGAAGAAGATACATCTCTTCACATAACTTACAGGGGAATCTAATATTTCCCTTCTCCTTACCATCATTAGCTGAAGGCGTAGCATTGACATGATCTCCAGAGATTGACGGGGATGGTTGGTTCAGGTCTTGAGACCATACCTCTAAGACTCTAGGAATGCTAGGACAGTCTCGAAGGAGATGGTCACCCTTACATAGCTTGCAAGGGAATCTGAACTTCCGTGGAGGATCAAAAGGTTTGTCTACATGAGGTTCATTTGGAGTAATAGCCACACAGTTGGCCTCTTGCATATTTGACTTATTCTTCTTAACCTCCTCGTTATTGGATTTCAAACTTTCACCAGGCAAAGTAGGAGAGGAAGAGGAAGAAATAAGGGAAGAAGGGGAGAGGTTAACCTTAGAATCAATGTGATTTGATTCAAATTAAGGAGATGGTGGGGTAGGAGTTGGGACACTTGAGATCTCCGAGGTCAAAAATAACCGGATAGGTAAACCAATGGTTAACCCAGGGAGGGACAACGTTTCCATAATAGAAGCACCAACATTTCCAAAAGAAGGAAAAAGACCAGGATCCCCATCCGAGGGGAACAATTGACTGGTAAACTCTAGAAATGTTGCCATTGGAATCAAATTTTTAAGAAACGCTAAGGAAGATAACTTTAACCAGGAATATTTTGTGGGAAATTGATTTGAAGACACTGAAACAAAACTTTGCCTTTTCATATTTTAAGAGTCAAGAAAAGGATGAAAGGTGACTCTAGTTTCTTTCGGAATTGATGAGCTCGAAAGGACAAGTGCTCAATGATATTTCCAAACTTAAAGAGTCAGTAAAGAGTAGAAATGACTACTTAGAGTACTCTAGGCATAAAGGATTACCAAGTAACTGTGAATTGTAGAATACCTCACGGCGAACTGAGAAGTATGGGTAGGCAATCTCCTCGAATGTTGTTTTTAGTGTATCACATTTACAACGTGGAAAACTCGTCTTCCTATGGATAAAGGATTGCAAACCTAGTGGGTTCTCCCTTTATATATGCGACGGTATGGGGAACACAAGTCCTTGCTACATTGTCTAATGCTGAAGCGAACGACAACTGCTAGGTTTAAAGACACCGGAACATGTCTCTAGCCTAGACCACTAAACGTGAGTGTTAAGCTTCAATGCTTCCTTAGGTTAATTCGATAAATTTTAACGGTTGATCTTGAATTAGGTTTCAATTACAAGGCCCTACTACTATCAACTGACAAAACTCCTACATGCAGCTATATGAGAAAATAAATCTTTCTTCAATGAAAGTCAACACTAATTGAGGGATAGAGAAGACACAATAATGAAAGAATGAAATATTTCACTAATATATGTCCTAAATTCACATAATCTTCCCTTAATAACAAATGAAGTTTCCTTTCATTTCCAATGCTTATCATGGTGCAATTCTAGCTTCTCAATAACACTACTAATGCAATATTTTTGCTTAAGTAAACTAGAATGATGTTCTTCTTTTCATAAAATCCAAAATGAATCTTTCACATAAAGCACTTTAATGAAAATTTTCACAATTCTAAACAAGCAAGCATCAATAAAACCCAAAGCATGATAAATGAAACTATAAGCAACTTCTTCCCAGAATCGAACAAACTATACCCACAAATGCTTCAATTAACAAACCAAGCAATGTAATCTATGGTCGAAATGAGAAAAGAGACACTCAAAATAAGAGAACAAACGAGACTCTTTCACTCATTCAATTGAAAATGAAGCAATAAAGATGTTGCGACTAAAAGATGGATTAAATGAAGCAACGAATTAGAGACTTGACATAATGAGTAAACAAACAAATGAATGGTAATTGACCTAGTTGCCCTAGGGTCATAGAAACCATCCAACAACTCAAACAATCAAGGAATGAAACTTCAAGCTAATCAATCAATCAAAAGCAGCAAAAAAAGCATTCTAGTCACTTCTAACTGAAGAAGAGAGTCTGAAGGTCAAGGCACACTCACACTGGAATGGGAGAAATTCTATTTTTTTTCTTAACTCGGAGACAGGAGTGACTACCTAATTGACAACTAGCACCAATAGGCATGGCCAACACGACTGACCAATACTACAAATAGCACTCATGGCCTGATCGGCACGACTACCTAATGGACAACTAGCATTGATCGAGGGATTCAAAAAAAAAAAAAAAAA
>APFE030919419.1:5805-23658 GCA_000404065.3 Pinus taeda | reverse complement strand
TTTTGGAATGTGAAGGGTTTTTCCATTGTTTCTCAACAATAAATAGGCCTTCGAGCCTCATGGTAACACAAGTTCGGAACAGTTCAGAGACATGTAGCCGCACATCTCTTCTCAGAGATAAGCTACCATCGTCCTAGCTGGTTTATTTCCAATTCTGGTTGTAAGCATTTTTCGGTATTTTCCATTAATGAAATAAAGTGTTATTTCCGCTGCATCTCTTTATTTATGGTTATTGAATCTCTGTATTTATGGTTATCTCTGTAATCTATTGCGTTCCTATTTAAATCCGGATCAACATAGGGCCAGACTTAACACATCAGAGGGTGGACTAAACCAAGCAAGAACACAAACCAAGCCAAATGAAGCTCTCTAGTTAGGAAGAACACAGTATAAACAAGCTTAGAGGCAAAAAGTAAAAGAGCAAGAAACACTAGTCCAGATCTAGGGTTAACCCTTATCTTCACCTATAGGCATTGGTGCAACATCCTAACTGACAACAAGTGCCAGAATGAGGTCGGCACAATTGTTTCTAAGCATATCACGCTAGTTAGTGCAACTGTTAGTGAAATAAGTGCACTGAGCGAGGATGCAAAGAAAAAAATAAAAAATTTCAAAGGCTGAGACCAGACTTGCTACTGTGAATTTCACACCTAGAGCAGTAAACAAAGCAAAGCAGATAGAACTAAATGGAAATGGTGAAACTAGAAAGGTTCACACAAAACCATGAAATTTCAAGCAAGCAAACAGAAGGAATGGTTTCTCCAGTGTAGTCGCCAAATTGCGATGAAGTAAAATTCTAAATGCAGGCACAAACAATTCCTCTAGCCCGATAGCGGGTCTAGCCACAAACAAGACATTTTATGGAATATTTCCTTAGGTTAGAACCAATTAAAAGGGCCTACCTCTTAGTACGTTTATCCCATTTGGTGATGACCTTGCTTTCTCGCTCCATTTATCTCCTGTTTCCTTCTTCGAACACTTGAAACAAGTAAACAACAACAAATAACAACCGTGATAATAGAAAAATTATAATTCAACCTACTTAACAAGTCAAGAAGCATTAAGCCATAAACATGTGAGATGACACATTATGTAGGAAATAAACCTATAGTTTCATATATGTTAAATCAAGAAGAGATTACAACCATTATCTTGACGTTGTTGTTCTCCTCTGACGAAACCAGGTTCCCACACACTTCCATTAGCATTCCATGGTGGCCTAAAAAATGATAGTTTTAAGGCTCTTCCCTTTATTTCTCACACTAAACCAAATTCACACTTCTCCCTCACACACAACTAGAGAGCTACAACTATGAATCACTTGTTGATCACTCCAAACTTAATTAGCACTAGCACACCAACATTAACACTAGCTTGAGCTTAGGAAAAGGGGAGTTTTATATAACATGAATGGATGGGAGATGGTTCCTCTTCTCATGGGAGAAGGTCTTATCTCTTGAGGTAGTTTCATCCTTATAGTGGAAAGGAGCCCAAACAGACATCCTCGACTCCATCTGGCCCAACCATTTACCAGAGTTCTGTTACAAAGCTTCTAGAGCTAGAAGCTTCAGCTCCTTATTTTAAAAACTTTCCAAAAGAGGATCAACGTGACTGGAACAAGGCTCAGTCTCTCCGGTCAACGCTAGGGATAGTGTTACTCCTTGCATATCAGCGTGAGGAAGACACTGTTCATCACCGTCGGTATTGTAAATTAGGAAAAATAGAAGATTTTTGGGAAATGATGCAAAAGGGAATTGTTTTTCTCATGAAGATGGACACAATGGGAGTTTCTTCATGAAGGGGAAGCATGTAGGGTTCAATATAGAGGTCCTCCAGGATCATGGAATGGGGAGTACAGGGGTAGTGACAAAACTTGTGTAACAGGGCTTAACTAACCAATGGGGAGGAGAAGGGTACAACACTCTTTAACACCAGTAACACCATGTGAGGGAGATGGTGGATGTGGATTAGTGCAATTCAATGCGGGAGGTATGGTGGATGGGGATCGATTGACCAATAGGAACGAGAAGGGTACAATGTGCCAGAGAGGAGGGTATGAAAACGAAAATTTGGGGGGAGGACATATGTATGGTCAAGGATGCTGTGTCAGTAGATAGTTGTGGAAACATGTAGGTGGTGGAAAATGTGGGTCGACAACAATTTGGACAGATGGAAAAATTCCATTGGTTGGAGGGAAAAACACATGGAAAAATGTTATTAGTTGGAAGGGTGAAATCCAAGCTTTCCCATTGGTTGTGGTGAATAGTGTTTTTCTACCCCAAGCCAACAAAGAAAACACCTATTGGCGTAATTATATTATCCATTCATTGATGCAGGAACAATGTTTTAAGACACAAATAATAATTGTATCATAGAAGGTAAAGTGCTTCACAATAATTATGTTTGGGTGTGTGATTTCGCTAAACAAAGATTAAAAAGACAACCAACAATCATAAACATTGAGGCGATTATAGAGATGTGAAAGTTGTACATTTTCTACAAATACAATATTTTTCTTCCCTCATCATCTTGAAAATTTATAAGTTTCATTTTTAACTAATTATGGAAAAGTATGGTCAATGTTTTTGTTATTAAAATATCTTATAAAATATATTTTAATGAGATTAAGAAAGAGAAGTTGTATAATATGGATTTTTTAAAAAGATAATTTGGAATGGCAAAATTAGTTAACTAAAAAAATGTTTTTTAAAATATATAGAAAATATATATTTTTTATTTTTCAAAATAATAATGAAATAATATTTTTTTATTTATGAAATTGTAATTTAAAAAGAATAATATTGTCAACCAATTATTCTTCATTTTATTAAAAAGAATATAAATCATAACATTGTTCACACTTTTTGGGACTTCAGGCTCATATCACTTTACAACATTACATACAAGTTGATCTCTAAGGTGATCATGAGACTTATTATACAATCCCTCTCTGCCCACATCTCCAAGGAATAGTTTGGTTTTCTGAATAATCATCTCATACATGATGACATTGCAACGACACATGAATGTATACATTCTATACACACAGGAAAGATGGATGATATTGTTAAGAAAGTGGACTTGCATAAGGCCTATGACTATGTGGATTGGTCCTTCATATGCCTCATATTATACACGATCGGAATACATGTGCACAATGTTGAATGGATTATGGACAATTGAGATAGGGATTCTCTCTTTCCCTTTTACTCTTCATTCTCATTATGGATGGTCTTAGCTTCAATGTTATGGAGGCAAAGTCTCTGGGACTTTTCAGGGGTCTTTATTTATCTCATAGTGTGATCATTATTCATTTATTATTTGTAGGTGATATCCTTACCTTTGGCACGGTTTCTAGATCTCGATGTTGTGATCTTCTATATATCTTCTTACATTATGGGACAACCTCTAGACTAGTTGCAAATGGAAGTAAATTGATTCTTCTCTATGCTAGTGGTGACATATGCGATATTGAGTTTATTGTAGGAATATTTGAAATTAGGACTGCTCCACTAGTTGACGGATTCTCCTATTTGGGATTTAGATTAAATCATAATAAATACAAGAATTCAGATTGGAACTGGATTCTAGACAAATTTAGAAAGAAATTTAATTCATGGACACATGGATGGCCTTCTATGGGGGGAGATACAATCTCATTCAAGTTGTTCTCCAACAGATTTTAGTCTTTTGGGCACATTTATTTGCTTTGTCGTTTGCTATCATATCCAAGATTAGAGCTATATTATCTCATTTCCTCTAGTCTAGAACAATCGAGGCTTCAAAATAGCATCTGTGTAAATGGGAGATGGTGACCAAGCCGAAGGTTTTTGGAGGAGGTTGACTATTGGATGCAAAGGTTTTCGGACAGGCTTTACTAATCAAATCACTTTGGAGATCTTTGAGTGGGGAAGGAATTTTGTGGGACATAATCAAATACAAATATCTTAAAGGAAGGTACACCATTGCATGGTACAAAGATATCAATCTTATCATGGTAATTGGGTCACTTATATGGATGAGCTTCATCAAAGTGATGCACTAGTTCAAATTGAGGTTAAAATGGGTGTTTGGAAATGAAAACAAAATTTTAATTGGGACAAATTATGTGATGGGAGTCAATCACGATATCCTTCTTAGGGATCACACAGTGGAGATCCTACACTAAATGGGTTACTTCTATTTAAATCGGGTTATTCGACAGTGGCATGGGGGATGCCCATTCTAAAAAGAGGCATCTGATATTGGTTTGGTCGATCAATGTGTTGAGGAATTAAATGTATTTATCAAGAACCTTCAAATGGCAGGCCTTCATATTTCTAAACACGGTGACCATCTTACCTGGAGCGGATGCCTACATAAACATTTTGTGGTGGTGACAGATTCATATCAATATTACATGTCCCATATATAATTTGACTACCCCATCTTGGTTCCAGAAGTTATGGAAATGGAGTGTTCCTCTTCATATCATCTTTTTCATTTGGTTAGTGTGGAAAGACAAAATTCTAACATGCGATAGTCTACACAAGTGAGGGAAGTGAGGGAATAGTGGTCCTCGGTGATGTACTTTTTGCAAGAAATATTTGGAATCGAGTCTACATATTTTCATCCAATGGTTGACTGCTAGACTCATATGTTTATGGTTATTATAGGCATATAACATTATAGACAGGTAGGTCCTTACTATTGAACATTGCCTCATTGTTTGGGCATCAGGGGTGGGAATACAAGAAGATTCCATTGTTCTTGTTTTGGGAGTTATGAAAAGCGTAGAGCCTCTACACCTTTGAGGGGGTACCGATCAAAATTAACAGAATCTTCCTCAATATCATCTCTTGGATGAGAAGAATGTTCGACACTATTGATTCCATCAAGGATTTACACTCTCGTCATTGTTCTCCCTCCATACAATTCCCATGTGGATTTTTTGATGACATGGCTCAGCATGGCCTCTGTGGATGAGGCGCCTAGCTTAGATTATGGCTTAGATTATGTAACAAGACTCAATTCAAACTCTCCTCGAATGTTGGCCGGGGTACCAACTCCAGAGTAGAGACATTGGCACTTTTGGGTTTGTTATGGTTCGCGGCATCACGTGAATAATCTTCATATATATGGTGACTCAAGAACCCCCATTGAGGGTATATTAGGGAACACTGACTATGCTCCCCATCTCTTACATGGCTGGATTGATGGCATTAAATTGCTTATGCACATGCTCTAGGGCATCTCTTTTCACTATATATATCGTGAAACTAATATGGTGGCATACACCCTCTCTAAAGATAGATTAAATGGTGATTTTGGGGTTATGAGATACAAGTTCATAGAAAATAATATCACTAAGAAAAAGGGTATGCTTTCCCTTCTATAGTTTTCAATGTTTCTTTTTTCTATCTTCTTATAGTGATTTTAGACTTAGTGTTTTATGTATTTTCCATGTGATAAACATATGGTTTTTTTAAGTTTTTTTAAATAATATTTTTTTTTTTTATAAATAAATCCTCATAAACATATAAATGTATATGAACAAAATCTATTAAATATATATACTGAAACTTTTGAATAATATAAATCCAGTGTTTTTTTTTCCTCATACATAATTCTATTATCTCATCATCTAGTTCTAACCCAATAAAAAATTGGCTCCCATAAAAGACATCTACGTAGATTAGATTTATTTTATTTTAATGGCACTCCATTCCTGTTCCTAACTCAAACAAATTAATTTTTTTCCCACCAAGCTATCTTGATGTACCATGCCTTCTTTATTAAGAAAGCAAACAGAATAAAATATTAACAAAGCAAATCGAATAAAATTATATATCGTTAAACTCGAACATGAAGAAAATTATATAATGTTAAACTCGTGGTTATGACAATAGATTCTCAAAGGATATTTGAGAGGTGTTGAACTGAGATTATCATCTATTAGTATAGATATAATAAAACAAACCGAATAAAATTATAAGGTTCCGTCACTCATTTTTTTAATAAATTGTTATTTACATAAAGTTGACAGGTATTTGATAAAGTGATATTTCTCACATCAAATCACATTATCCACGAGGTGTACCTGCACTTCTTCTCTGTAAGATATAGCTCTATCCAAAATACAATTCACGCTGAGCATCTAAGAGAGATAAAGCATGCTTAGTGGAAGGTCATGGACACAAATTAAATTTAAAATGTTAATGTATTTTAAAATTGAAAACTGAAAATGAAATATGAGTATAAGAAATTGTTTAAGTTATTTTAATCGTAATAAAAAGTATTAAATTTATATTATATATATATATATATATATATATATTATATATAATATAAATTTTATTACTTTTTTATATTTTAAATTTATAGGTTAAAAAATTAAGGGTAAAATAGATATAATTTTAGTAGTTAAATTGTAAAGTTTAAATTATATTTTTTGTCTTCTAATAAGGAGATTTCATATATTAATTTAGTTTTTTTGGTATCATTTTAAAATTAATTTTATTATTAAATTTATTAAATCATGTTTTTTGGCACTATGTTTTTTTTGGCACTATCAAGTAGTTGGGACAATGAGATGTAATGAGATGTTATGAGATATTTTGGTATCATTTTAAAATTAAATTATTACTATTAAATTTATTAGATAATGTCTCTTTGTGGGACTATCAAGTAATTGGGACAATGAAATATAATGAGATATTAATAGACATTTTTGACAGATTATGATAAAGCTCAAAGAAAAAGCTTCCCTACTCTCATAAAATTTCAACACTTACTAAATCATAAATTTTCAATATATTTAATCTAAAAATATTATATAAAATTTTAATAATATAATAAATTTAAATAAATATATCTGATCATAAAAATATTATATAAAATTTTAATATTATAGTAAAAATAAATAAATTTGATCTTAAACTCGAACTAAATTAAAAATTAAAAATTAAACTAACCACCAATCAAATCAATAAATATGCCTCTTAACCAGGTTAACGTCAGTGTTTTGTCCTTATGTTAATCCACTGTGTTTTTGTCTTTATGTTAATCCACTGCTTGAAAAGAAAATGAGATCCTTCTCATGGTTTTCTCAATGAAATAAATAAACGAACTCTAGCCTCTACTATGTAGATCATGGGACTGTCTACAGTGTTGAGCATTGGTTAGGGGTAATCTGTAAATACAATACAGATTATAGAATGCTTATTATTAAATTTTTATTTCAAAATAATTAAACCATCTGAGTACAAGTCCCGGTTCTAAATATCTGACTCTGCAGTTTCATGCTTATAATTGAGTTTGGATCTTCATCCTATTTACGAATAAATTATAATTATATATATAATAAAAATAATTATATAAAATTTAAAATATAAATATATACCATTACTAATAATTATATATATATATTATTATATATATATATATATAAATTAAAATAATTATATACAATTAGTAAGTATAATACATATAGCTATACGGCCAGGAATTGAATTTTGACCAATTTAGCTAACGATAAGGGTTTTAAAACGAAGAGAGAGTGTTGAGAATTTGGAAAGTGGTATTTATTATGGTTATTATATTTATTTTATTATATTATTTTTTTTATAGAAAATGTGAAATTTAAGAGAGAGTTAATATTATAAAATTATAAAATATAAAAGTAATTTAAATTAATATTATTTCAAAAATTAGTTTTTAAGATAATTTAATGGCATAATTTAATTTATAGAAGAAATTGTGATTTTATGTTGTTAAAATTAATTCTTTGAATGTATAAATAGGTTCAACACCTTGAAAAACCCTTGGGGCTTTGTAGCCACTACAATAATATTCAAAATTTTGAGATGTACTCCAAAAATTTGGGTCCCCCTCCCCTCTTTTTTCCTCCACCACTAAAACCCTAATTGGTTTGTCCATGTGACCATATTGATCAAGCTTTCAGAAATCCCAATTGTGGTCAAACCATAATGACAAGTTAGTCCTCATGATGCATATTGCACATCCACTTTGCATGACCCTAGCTATCATTGGATTTAATGTACTAAGGTTACAAGACTCACTTTTTAATTGTGTAAGCATGTAGGCCCACTAGTAGGTAGGTGCCTTTTGTCAATAACCTCATCTTGCCAAGGTCCCCATCTTGTTCACATCCAATAGGGTTTTTAAATTGTTTTGTCATTGAGGTGCATTTGAAGCCCTTGATTAGTGGATCAAAGTCCTCACCCCATTAAACATTATCTTATCCCCTAAGATACTTTGTTATAAGCATTTTGTAGTGCTTACATTATTTGTCATTTCCGTGGGGCTTTGAAGGGTTTAAGTGATATGCATATCTTACCTTATTTTTCTCTCTCTAAGATGGGTCATTAATTTGTATCCTCCACATAATGACTAAGTGATCATCATTAAAATCTAGTTAACTCATAAGGTTGAAGAGTTAATGAGTTTGAGAAAATATTATTCACATGCCTTAAGTTAAATCTTCTAAACTACATGTATACACATTCTTTTATCACACCTTTAAAAAATCAGTTTCACTCTAGTGGTCTTTTATATTTGTAGTATCATTTAGAACACCTCCACCCTTTTTTATAACCATTCCTTTAACATTTTTTATAACCATTCCTTTTAAATATTTTTGGGTCTTAGCATTCAAGTGTTCAAAGGCTTTTTCATGTGAAAAATAATATTACCCACATCTAATATTACTTGTTACATGGCGAATAACAGATATTTTGTGTCATCTCACAAAGATGATATTTTGTGTCATCTCACAAAGATGATGATCACCGAGTCACAAGGTATACTTGTTACATGGCGAATAACAGATATTTTGTGTCATCTCACAAAGATGATGATCACCGAGTCACAAGGTATGAAGACCAAAGTATCTAGGCCAACACACACGAGGTCTCTACATTGCAAAACCACACTTATGAGCACGTTGAATGTAATTGGTCTATCACAGATTAAATAACCTATGAAGGGGTTATCAATGTGCCTAGAATGGAAGGAGCACACTAGAATTTTAGTGTGATGACCATTGCACTTAAGGCAGTGATGAGGGCGCAGTCCATCCAAGTGGTTAAGGGGTCGTGTTAACATTTTCATCACACACCAAGCCGTGAGTTTTTATTGGAATGCATCACATCAAAGA
Organism: Pinus taeda; assembly: GCA_000404065.3. Lineage (NCBI taxonomy): Eukaryota > Viridiplantae > Streptophyta > Pinopsida > Pinales > Pinaceae > Pinus > Pinus taeda. The sequence continues at coordinate 14,501 of APFE030919419.1, read as the reverse complement.
AAGGATCATGTTTCAAAGGCAAAAGGTTTATCCCACAAGTGGTCGGAAATCCACAAAGGGCAAGAAAAGGCATTGTCCATTGGAGCGAAGCGCAGGCAAAGTCACAAAGGGCAAGAAAATACGGCGTCCATATGAGAAGAACACGATGCCAAAATTTCCAATGAGGACGCCATAACTCTCTATACATTTGGGTATGGACAGTTTTATAAGGTACGCATTTTAATATGGGGTGCATTGTCCATCGCTATAAGCTAGAGCGACTGCACCAAAGGATGAGCACTGTACACATAATCGCACGAGGCATGGAGGAAAACGCAATCAACACTAAGAGTGTCTAGTATAATCGATAATGAACAACGTTCTATCCCATCTCTTGGAGTGTTAGGTGATGATCAATGCATTCGATACAATGATGAAGCCTCCCCATGTGCACTCGAACAGAAGCATTTGGAAATTACACGTTTTGGTTATAAACACACTACAAGACAAGCGGTGATTATAACACCTATTATAGAGGAGACAATAATCATGATTTCTACAGGTTTAAATTTTGTTGAGCCGAAGGGTTTTGCGAAATTTGCTTATCTATTTCAGAAGACATGCAATAGTCAACCCTGCATTCTTTGAGCTAGCCGGTGCCGATGAGTTGATTATAGGTATGGGACTTGTGATTCGAAATCAAAGGTCCAATGAAGGGATATATTCTTCTATGATAACAACACTATCCAAAAGAGATGGAATTGCCACCAGACCATCCTCTCAAGCTCTGAGTCGGAAGGTCGCAGGGCAGAAGTGGAGGGATGTAGTTTTGAAGTGGGACCTGCATGAAGCCTGACCATGCAACCACTTTATGAGAGACAAGGTCGCATTCCAGAGCCTCAAAGCCGACAGAGGGAGCGCCCTCTAAATGGCGACCTTGTGACCCCCCTCTGGAGAATAAAATACGACCTGCAGTTAGCTTGGTCCCATCTTCCCTAAAGTTCGCAGGCCGTGCTTTGACAACCTCCGAGCCACAGGCCAAGGAAAAGCCCCACCATGCGTCATTTTTCCATTTATAGTGATATCGACAATCCGATCATGACCATAGGGAGCAACAATAAGCATCAATCTAAATCATGTGACCATAAAGCACTAAGTGGCTTCAACACATAGAAGTTACGACATGATTGTATTATTATAGTGTGTGCGCAAGGTCATCGCATAAATCCCTTCTGCGACATACACCGAGTGGATTTGCAGAACTCGCAAAGGGCCCAATCTCAACGAAATTTGAGTATGATATACGATTAATAAGCGTGATTGTAGTGGGTCTAGCTTATGTAATGAAAGTTGAGACCGTTCCTTGCATCAACGCATTCAAGCCGAGTGGTGCATCCCTTCCACCGAACGCAAACCAAACCACCTCCAAAGTGCGACTTGCCTTTTCAGACTCAGTATTGGATATGATCTCACATTGAAGCATCGTGTGCCCATGATTGCAACGTTGTGTAGATTATTGAGTACAAGGAAGACATAAATATTATATATATAACCATTGCAGAAGTCAAATGGTAACAATTCCCAGGTACACAAACAATCAGCACAATCCAATGTTATGGGTGTGAGATCATACTACATATTGAAAGGAATAGTGGCGCACATATTAGAGAGAGCCTTCAGAGTTCTAAAGCTGAAAATGGTTGGAGTCATGATTGCCGATAGTGGCGCACGATAGTGGCGCACATATTAGAGAGCTTTTAGAGTTCGAAAGCTGAAAATGGTTGTAGTCATGATTGCCATTACTATGAGAGAGTATAGAAACATAAACACAATTAGACTTGCTTCTATTTATCGATTAAACTGGTATTTATACACGATAGAGAAACCTTTGGATATCAATTCTGGCGGTGGGTTTTTCAAGAAGCTTGGCTATTTTCATGAATCAACATTAAAATCATTGTTGACGTTGGTTTTGGGGAATTACTTCTAGTTCCTTCCAACACTCCCCCTTAATTCCAACTATACAACAAACATACTCTTAATTGATATGACTGCTAGTCTAATTCTTAGCTAGGCTTACAACATAATTTGGATTTTCTACAATGCACAACTTACTTCTACACATTTCAAATTTAGCCTTTCCAAGAGGCTTGGTGAATATGTCAGCCACATTTTCATTTGTATTACAATATGATAAGTCTATTTATTTTGATTGCAATTTTTCTCTTACAAAATGATGTTGTGTGTCAATGTGTTTTGTTCCTGCATGATATATAGGATTGTTTGCCAATTTGATGGTGCTTTGATTGTCTCCGGGGTTGGAAATGGATTAGTCAACACTATCGATGTGTGTGAAGTCTTTAAAAGTTTAGAGACCTCAAAGCGATGTGGACAATCTTTTGTATAATGCTCGTCATTGCATATCAGACATGGATAATGAAGTTTCTTTGCCGAAGTAGAGGAATTAGATTATTTCTATCGAGGGGAATTTTCTTGTTTCCTTTTGCTTTTCCCCTTTCTGCTAGTTGCTTTGGATTTTTGCCTTTGTCAGATGACACAACATTAATCTCGGAGGCAAGAGTATTTTTTGATGCATTGGTAGTTTGATTGGAAACAACAAGATTTTAACCAGATGGTCTTCATGTTGATTGTGTGCTTGGAGAACCGATCACACCGTCACCGACGTGAGAGTCCTTACTCAATTATGGAGGAGGTGGAATAGTGAAAGCTGGTCGAGGTGCATTGGGATTTTTATCATAAAGCGTGCCGGATTGTGTGTAAATCAAATCCAAGTATTAGGCACGAGCAATGACTTGCTCTTCTGTGACAACTCCACCTTTTTCCACATCCTCGCTGATTGATGGAAACAAGGATTTTATGAACCACTCAGCTAAAAGTTGATCAAGAACATATGTGTTAACCGTTCGACAATGATGCGACCACTCATGCATATGATTTGATATATGGGTAGCAGTAGTTTGTTTAAAGTTGGTTAGGAGTTTTGTTCCAGTCTCGTATCTCATAGGTAAATGGAAGTGGGTCAAAAAAATAGTGGCTAAAGTGGTGAAGTTATCGAAAGAAGCTCTTGGTAATTCAATTTACCATTTAGCAATTGGAGGAGTAAGTGTTCTTTGGAAAAGACAAAGTCTGACCAAATCATCAATTAAGGAGTTTGGTGAACACCACAAATGAAAGGTCATAACATGATTTGATGGGTCTTCTCCAAGATTTCCATTAAACTTCGGAATGTCATATGGTAACTTATGTGGAATTACCAGCCACCAAGGTGCATATAAGATTGGATCATTAGAGAGCCAATTTAAATCTGGTAATTCTAAAGTTACTACAAAGGGAAATTGTTGATTCAAGTTAGGTTGAGCATACCCAGGATATGATCGAATTGCATGAGCAATAGGTCTTTGCATATCAACATAGAGCATCTACATTTGGTAACCTTGGTATGGTTGTTGAACATAACTAGTATAAGGTGGTTGTTGATAACTAGGTTGAATGTGCGGTTGTCCATAACCTGCAAAGCCTTGTTGACCTGGACCTTTGTAAGCTTGAGATTGACCAAAACTAGGTTGAGCCTATGAAACAAGTCCAAACTAGGGTTGGAATTCCTAGAATTGGGGTTGTTGAAATTGAGGTTGCCATAGTTGTTGAATCAACTGTTGTTGTTGTTGGTACAACTGTTGTGGATTTAATGTTTGTTGTTGTCGAGCAATGAAAGGTTGGCTAGGTTGTGAATAAATTATACCAGTGTAAGCCTAGGTTAGTCCAGATAAGGGTACACTAACTTGAGGTTGTTGCTAAATTCCAGAAACAAGTGGTTGTTGCACAACAACCTGAGGAACTTGAACTTCTTGACTTGAAACTTTTGATTGAAAGGTAGAAGGATCAGTTTGAACAGGTTGAGATACAGCAATTTGAACTTGTGACTGTGGTACAATAGTAACAACATGTGTAGTAGGAATAATTGACACAGGTTGGATTGGTTGTGTTGGATACACAAGCCTTGGTTGAACTGGCATTGTCGGTTGCCATTAACAAACTCTAATTCTAGATTGACTTGAATACTGTGGGATATTACCATATGGTGGTTGCCCAAATAAGGAGGATACAGTGAATAATCATATTATTCTCCATATTGTGGCAATCCAGTATTTAATGGATACATAGGTCTTTGCTGACCAGATTTCTCAGCTTGATACTGATATGTAGGATCAAACTATTGAGTTCCCATTAGAGAAGAATGAGGTAAAATTCCGGTTTAGGACATGGGTGATGACCATGGTGTAGAAGCAACCACTGAGTGGGTTCCAGATAATGATTGGTAACCAACCGAGACGGATGATTCACCATACAAGTGCCACTCAGGTGTGGTAGAAAACATCGAAGAGGTTACAACAGAAGATTCTGTTGTAGTTGCATCAGATGATACACTTTGAGATGTTGACGGTTGTTCAACCATAGTTAACTGACCCAAAAGTTGTCCTAAAGATTCGACGGGTACTTGAAAAGAGGCAGGATCAAATGAAGAATAGCAATTAGGAGTATTAGGGTAAAGATAAAGCCCAGTTCCAAAGTGAAATGGGGTTCGAGGTGTGGAATCTTCTTCCAATTCCTCCTCTATAGCGATTAGACCTAGTGGAAGAACTTCGCCGTCAGGTCCATAAAAGATTTCTTGTGTTGATGAAGTTGAAGTTTCAATAGTTACTGATATTTGAGGGGTAACTAGTTGATTGTCTTCTGGTAAAGTAACAACTTCTGAATGTTCATATTCAAAGTCCAGATGTTTGGGTAAATGAACAATAGTTTTAGCAAGAGGTTCCTGAACAACTTCAGGTTCAGATGTTACTTCTGTTTGAACTGGGATAGATTCTGATTAACTTCTGGTTGAACTGAATCAAGTTCAGAAGTACTTTCTTGTTGATCAATTTCAAGTTGAGGATCAACATCTATTCGAACAACTTTGGTTACTGTTTCACTAGGATCAGTGCTAATGTCCTCAAGTAATTGTGAAACTTCCTATTCAGGAACGGATGTACCAAAAATAGTTAGAGTAACTGGAGTCTCTATAATTACCGAAATAGATGATTCAGGGAACTCAGATGAAGAACTAGGATTTCTTGATGTAATAGAATCATTTAAGCGAGATGGCTTTGCCCGAATTGGTGTTGCTTTGGGAGGAAAAGGCGGTTTGCTCGCTGTTCTACGTGAACGATGGGGTATAGTTTGATGTTCGTCCATGATTGCTAATTAATTTTATTATCAAAAAAGAAATAAGAAAAAAGGGTATACTAGGCAAAAGGTTTACCAAGCAACTGTGAACTGCAGAATACCTCCTGGCGAACTAAGAAGTATGGGTAGGCAATCTCCCCGAATGCTATGTTCGGTGTATCAAAGTTTAAAAGGCAGCCAACTAGGTTACTTAAGGATGGATAGCAACCTAGATTTGTCCTCCCATATATACCTAAAGGTACGTGGAGGCCTAGTTCGTATAAGCGTTGTCTAATGCAAAACCGCATAGTGAGAGCATTCTCATATACTTTACGTACTGTAACACCACCCTATATACCCGAAGGTATGTGGAAGAGCTACGATATACTCACATATGTGGAATGAGGTATCACACTCGGGGTGTGTTGTATATAGGTTAGCAACATCTGTTTTTTTTTACGACGCCGGAACACGTCTTTAGCCAAGAACCACTAAATGTTCTCATTAATGAAAATGCTCCATTAGGTAAATTGATGTTTATTTTAAGTTGATCTTGCTTAGGAATTTTCCTTTCAAATTCACCATGTGATGTATCCTGAAATTCCTAGGAATGCAACTATCATGATAAGCTTTCCATTCAATTTAACAATGAAAATCTTAGCTACTTAGGGATAGAGCAATCAGATTTCTTTTGATCAAAGAGCAAAGAGCACAATCTAAATGCAAATTCCCTACACTATTCCTATCAACACACACAAAATTTTTCATTTCAACATGCATGTATTTGTTTTCGATTTCCCTTAATGTGAATGAACAAAAAGGAAAGCTAATGCACAATCGATCAATTAACTCTTTTCATAAAAATGACAATTTTGCGACAATTTCTTTTCAAGGAAAGGAAGACTTTATGACACTTTCGTTTTCAAAGAAATGAGGAATTATGACACTTTCAACAAAAATACTAATCATATGCATACATTAATCAATCGATCTTTCATGAATGAGGACTTTACGACAATTCAATTTTTGAAGGAAAAGACGATTTTACGACACTTTCTTTCGTTAAAGATCAATCGACCAAAAAAATAACTTTCGACTATAGATTGAAAATGACAAAGTAAGTACATAATAAACATTTATCAGTCCTAGTCTAAGTAGGGCCAGGTAAGGAGATGAAAAACTACTTTCAGAAACAAGACATCGTTGACATTCAACAAATCATTCAAACAGGAGAAAATTGGCACAAAATTTTAGCTCTTAGATGGGAAAATGATCCTCAAGGGATCAGCACAGGTAGCAGTGAGAGACAGTATGCTGAAGCACACTAGATCTATGCAGGAAGTGCATTGCAACACACTCTATCCTTCATTGGGTTGCGCTGGTGACAGTAAGCCATTTTGAAGGAAATTTTGACATAGTTTTGACTCAATTTTCAATGAAAGAAGACTGAAATTCAATCAATGACCACAAGTATAATATGTAGAAATGTGTTAAGAGGCAGATAAGCTACTAAGATGGATGATCGCTCCCCAATGGAGTCACCAAATTTGTTTTGGGAAGTTTTAGTGTCTACGGATAAACGCTTAAACCCCTAGACTAGTAGCTAGGTCTAGAACAACAATGCAAAGCATTCTCTACTTTTTCTATGACCAATAGATTAAATAAGAGGTAAAGAAACCTACTTGTAGCTTTTGCTTACTCTTTATCTCCCTTGACCAATTATGTCGCTCCTTTCCGTACTTAATCCACTTGAAGAATACCTACACATAGGCAGAAGACAAAAAATAATCAAACCATATGATAATGATCTATTGATTAAACATAACACGGAATCAAGTACAAAGTACACATATGAAAGCATCAATGAATAACACAAGCATTATAAAAAGATTTGAACACTTTATTAGTAAAAGGAAGAGTTACAACCCAATTTGCTTGATTCAATCCCATCCTCTCCTCATAACAAGAAATACATTTTGACATCATTACAATAGTTCAAATCAACTCAAGTCTCATACTAACAACATCTCCCTATAATTCAATGATTTCTAGCCAAGCCCCTGATCACTTAGATGAGTGGTCTTTTTATAGGTGAATGAAGGAAGTTATGCCATAAATGGTGATAATGAATGCCCTCCCAACTTAGGATTTAGTTCCATGGAGGAAGGGATAAAGGGATTGATGTTCCTTAACTCCCTACCTCATCCAAATTTGAGCTCAAAGGAGTAGATAAACTTGGGAAACTTCTAGATGCATCCAATGGATAAGAATATTCCCAAACCCCAATGTAATTTCGCTCAAATTCACATAGTGTAGGACAAAGAGGGCTCAAGTGCACTACATAGCACCCTATCAGTGTATGGACTGCACTGTGACCCACCCTAATGAAGGTCTGCTTGCATTGATCTTTTTAGAGGTATTTTTAGGATGATTTTAGTAATGGAACTTCTTGGGAAGCTGGGCATTTTGATGGTTGACTTCTTTAGGGCATGTAACAACTAAATTAGGGTTTGATGGTCCCTAATAGTAGTGATCTGTAAGTTGGGGTTGATGTGGCCAAATGGATCTGTAACACACTATAAGTTCATCCTTCAGAAAAACCCGACCTAGTATGTTTAACGAGCCTTAGGAAGGAGAATCTCATGTTCTTCATGTAGGTTTTAACCCCATACAGAAATTACCTGCATACGAATTCTAAAACACAAAAAATAAACAATGTGAGAGCATAACACATAAAACACATATACATAGAGATTTCCACCTGGATCCCAAAACTGAGACTACCAACTTGATTTTTCATTATGTTTCTTTGAATATTACAATACATATTTATACATGCCGAAGCATCCAATATCATGGACCAAAAACCATTGCGTCCAAAACCATGGAAAGAAAACCATCACGTCCAAAACCATGTGCAAAAATCATGCACAAATCCATAAGTAGGTTTTCCCAACCTAATATAGGGTTCAAAAACAAAAAACATTTGGGGCGCTGCCCCAGACCCCATAGAGTGGGGTTACCTACACACCTCAAACCCCCTGTGAGCCCCCCCACTAGGTAATCGGCACAATGAAGGGGGGGCTCCACCCCCCTTCTAACCCCCCAATTAACTACATGCACTAGTCATGGAAAGAATATAACACAACCCTACATTATCCCACTTGTTGTTTTCTTTCCATAGGAGGCCACAGGAGAGCTTAGTCATTTATCCAACCTTGCAACCCCCATTGTTTCTCTACACCAATAGAAATTCTCAGAGCTCATATATTTTGTCAATGCATCTATAGTATTCTTCAAAGTTTCCACCTTTACCAACAACACATTTTTGTCTTCTATCATATCCCTGACAAAGTGATGCTAAACATCAATGTGCTTTGTCACTAAATGATATGCAAGGTTCTTTGCCAAGAAAATTGCACTTTGGCTGTCACAATCTATCCTTATACCTCCCTGTACTAACCCCATACTTGAACACAATCTCTGCAACCAAA
>APFE030919418.1:0-24513 GCA_000404065.3 Pinus taeda | reverse complement strand
GTAGAATGGCCCGTTTTCCGGGGACAACCGGAAAATTGTCCGGCTCCGGCTGACGGAAATTCCTTCGCCCTCCGCGAGCTCCGCCTAGCTCCGCCACCCTCCGCATTAAAGTCGACCTCTAACAGGGGTTGCGGAGTCCATCGCCCTCTTGCTGCCGGGAGTTAATGCACATTCTAATTCGAATTTGGAAATAACCACGCGCTGCTCCTAGCCAATTCGACCTGGCACTCCCCTGCAGTTCACCTGGTCACCGGAACAAGGCGGAAAACTCACTCCGGGGCTCGACTAGGCTCCTACAGCGCACCAGCATAAGGCGGAAAACAGGCCCAATCCTCTAGTGATACAGTAGTCTAGTTGTTTTGGTAGTAGAAGCAAATGATACTTACCTGGTCGAGCAATGGTGTGGCAGCCAAAGAAATTGCAAAATTTGGGGTCAAATACAAGCAAAGTGAAGCCGCGATTGAGGTTGACTACCTTTGATACCAACACATAGCAGATGGGACAACATTCAGCCTTAACCAGCAAAGAATACTAGCCTTACAGGCCTAGCACTTGAGCACATCATCATTTGAGCAACCATCTCAGAGATACTTCGCTCAGCCACTCCACAGACACGCACAAGTAAACTCTACTCTAGCTCTTTGAAGCAAGTCACCTATTAGGTTCATCTTACGTTGGGATACCCAAGCCAATCTTGATCAAAGGAGGGTTCCCGGGGCTTTTTATTCGATGGCCTCCCTGTCTGGCTCTACGCTGGGATGCCTCTATGAGCTTCCAGATCGGGATTCTGGATAGAATGATGGAGGACTGGATCTTCTACACTTAAGACTACTTTTCAACATATCGTGAACTTTTATGAGGATATTCTTTTTCTCCTCTGGGGGCAGATTTCCCATCCTATTGAGGTCCTTAACTCTCTAGAGTGACTGCAGGATGTTCCATGCTTTTCTGAATCCTCCTCAGGGGAGGGAGGTGGTAGAACGTATGTCTCCAACCAAAGAAAGATTTTGTTTGGTGGCAAATCCAAAAGCGAAAATTTGTTTGGGCTTAAATTAGCTTTTGCATTATTACTGCAGTGAGAAGTTGTTAAAGAGTGTACCTCAGATAGTCTTCTACAGCATTTTTCTGTTACAGCAACATCACACACACAATGGATGCATACAACACTGGGCACATCACTATATCTAGGATTCTAGGCTTCCACCATTGAAGGCGCATGCATGAATGCATGTGCTATCTATAGTTAGGATAAGCTAAGGTTATTGTTAGATTCCAGTTCTAGAAGATTGCATATCATTTCTAAGTAAAAGAGGGCACACACAATCGCATGTGTTAATTTCATTTTATTAAGCAGTCTTCTAAATGTAGATTAAGTGTAAGTTTAGTTAGGTGCATACATACAGATAAGGGTACAGATATCTAAGAGCATTCATTCATGTACTTAGAAACTTTTGTTGTTGGGCTTTCATATGAATTCAGCATTGTTTTACTGGTACTAGGTAAATTGAATTGCTTATGATTTGTGGGTTGTTTTTCTGATCCTCCTTTGGGCTTGCTTTTCTGTCTTCAGAAACATTTATACCAATCACTGGACTTTCATTTTCTATCTTTGTTTTCCTATTGTAGACCTCTGTAATCTGTGGTGGGGGTTGTTCCTGTAATGTGGATGGAAGAGTTCTTGTCATTTACTTCACAGTTTTTTTACATGATAATGTAAGCATGCATTCAATTCTGTAAATCTTAAGGTCTTTGTTAGATGATTAGGCTTCGAGTGCAATCATGGTAGAAAATCTCGACGTTCAAATCACTGGGCAGATTCCATCAAGAAACTAAGTGGCTGGTGCAGAGTTCCCAAGCGATGGAGAGAAATGGGTGCCTGGAGTTACATTGAGCCCTGAGCTTTGCTGGCTCTAACTTACAAAACGCTAAGGTAGAAGAGTTTTATCCCATTCACTCAACCAAAGGTTGGTGGTGCTGCTGAGATTTCTACCATCTAGCAGTAAAAGTCAGGCACATATTCCTCACCAAAGATAGCTAAGAAGCTACTCGTTTGTCTGATTGCTAAATTTGTCAGGAATCAGATAAATTTGAATCAGATCAGAATTTCCGAGTTATTTTCAATAGATTAGTGACCTCAGTAATTATATCATTGAGATCCATCGATCTTTAACATGGCAGCAGCTATAGATATACCTCTGCATGCTCTGAGTTCTGGGGTTTTGTGCTCTGATCCTATATCATTTGGATAAGAATCTATGGAAGCCGCTGAGTTGCTGGATTGCATTACCATTGCTTTATTTCAAACCCAATCATCACTCATATTTTAAATTATACTTGTTCCACTAATTGTCAGTTGAACTACATTCATTGATCTCAAATTACCCGTGAAGAATAGTGGGGGCTCTACGCCCCTGGCAGATTCAAGTTGGCTGGCCACACCATTTTCCTACAGTCTAATTTGCAAGTAGGTAAACAAGTACTGCTCCATAGGCTAGGTAGTCAATGCTTTCCTTGCCTGGAGATAGACTGCTTTCTTGCCGGGATAATAGATAGCTGGTTGGATAGAGAGACCGGACCTTCTAGAGAGACTAACTGGTCAATCAGCTAATGAGCTATCCGAACTTTGAAGACAAACCTTGCTTATAGGAAATTTAGAAGAGGCACAGAAGGATAGGTTGATGATGCTTTACAGAAGAAAAAAAATGAAAAATGAAAATACAGTAAGGATCCCATGGGCTAGTTTCATGTTAGGTTCAGCTTTATGTTGGATGGAAGAATAATCAACTTCAATTGTGTGATGTTGTCATTAAAAGTATCTAATGTTTGATCGAGTCTGGATGTTCCATAGGAGAGTTTCAATCCTCAACCCTTCACCAAGAAATTTAAACCTAGAACCTGATAAAAATTAAACCCCACAAACAAACAAAAATAATTTTCACATTTAAATATGTTCTGCGCTTTAAATTCACATAAACATGGTGAAGTTTTCCTTCTATTCGTATATTTTTCAACATCACTTAATAGTAACGTAATGCTAGGGAAAATAGAAAACCATTAATCAGCATTTGTAAAAGTCAGTCTGCAATAAAAGAACAGGGTAAGCCTGCAATAAAAGAACAGGGTGATTCCATGAAAACAACGAATGAGGGAATTAAATATTTGTCTAGACAATTGAATGCAGCTTGACAAAATGACTTTCCTTGTCCTTGATTGTGGAAGAAGACACCATAATCAAATTCACCATGAATTCACTGTCCTCTTCAAATACACTTAAAAATGCCTATTATCTGCTAAAACTGGTGATGTGGATGCATTAGAGTACATGCATCACTTTAGAGTAACCGTGTAGCAATCCTCATTTCATACTTCAGAAGATAACTGCTCTCTGTCATCTCTTTCAGTGTCCTGCCACAAGATTAATCCTGTGAATAAACATCTCTATATAACATGAGAGGATTAATCTTCTCAACAATAAACATATTAGTATAACACAAGATATAACATAGTAAATTATAAAGGGTTTGCTTTATCTACCTTCCTTAAACTGTCTTTGATTGAATCTACTGAACTTCCCCAAAGTTTAATCCGATCTTTAGCTTGTGAAGCCTGCAATTTATGGGTAAAACCAGCAATATGCTAAATTCCTCTACTATGGAGAAAGTGCATACAAAACACAATCTACAGATTGCCTCTCCTATGTAAGCTTATTTTACAGATTTTGCCAGTAAATCATGATTCCAATTTTCCCAAGTTTTGCTTCAAATGAATTTACTTTCTATTGAAAATACTTCCATTCATCAAATTTATTTTATATTCATATTTGCATGGTCAAGATATTGATCACCATACTACTAAAAAATTTTAACCAATGAACCTCTACTTCTTCCACCCATTAGATGTCTTTTCTGGAAATTTGTGGTATTGCAAACCAATCTTTTGTTGTGGAAGTTCATGACTATGAATTATATTACATAGTATTTTGAAAATATCCCAAAAAGAAGGTGAAAGTTAGACAGTATCCATTAGCGATGAACGTGAAAGAAAAGTGCCTCTCTTTTTTTAATGATGGTGTTGATTAATTTTCAAAATTTTAACGTGGATGCTCTTTTTTTTTGAGGTTGTTCTACAGTTCTGCTTCCAGCCAGGATTGTCCATGCATTGAACCTCAATGTGGAAGACATAAATTCTCAGCCAAGCACACAATGTGATATTTTTCCAAGCATGCAATTCTCATCCAAGCACACAATGTGGTCTTTTGCCAAGCACACAATGTTTATCTATACAAATATTTTTCGTTGTAAAACGCATCATGGAAGTGATGGTCATGGTTGAAGGCTTGTATTTTATCTAGTCCATGGTTTTCCAACTTCCAGTTGTACAGCAAGTGATAAAGCTGTGATAGATTAATTTACCTTTTGTATAAGCATCATTACATGAAATGGTGCTCTGGAAGCACAAGGGACGTATTATTCAATATTGTGGCAGTTTCCACGGTCTTGAGGAAACAATTCTAACATTTTGTAATAAATTGAATATAATGAAATCCATAGCAGTGAATTTTTTGCTAGCAATCTGTTATTTTTCTAAACTTTTGATGTTCAGCTCCACTCCATTTGGTAATCAATAAAATACAAGTTTAGGAATTCTTTGATGGAACCTCAGAAAAAGGCACTATTGTGAGTAAATTGCATCTGTCTGGAAATCAAATTGTTGAAACGATTGTAGGATTGGGAGCTAGAACAACTATGAATAATTCATGACATTAAGGTTTCTCCTCAAATGTGCTCTGAACAACAATGTTTCTCAGCTGCAGGTGTTTAGGGATTCTAGATTGTTAATCAGTTGGATGAATGCCAGAGGACAGCTGCACAAGATTTCTTTAAGACTTTGGGTGATCATTTAAAATAAGTTGCAAATTCATTTCAGCCTGTTACTGACACTGATGTCTTTAGAGACCAAAATATGACAGCAGCCGCATCATCAAAGAGGAACTACAAGTAGTTGTAGGGAAAATTATAATCAAAGAGAACAGGATATAGTGTTATATGCTTCCTCATTTTGTCACTGCTGTAAACTTTCGGTGGATTGCTTTGTTTTCTAATAATGTTCAATTTGTTTTAAATGGAGGCAACAAATATTTTGGGTAAAATATGAGAAAATGTGATTTGCAGAGCTACAACTTTTCATTTAGCTGGTGAGCCTATTTAGGGGTTAGTAGGTATTTCATGTTTGTTGTTGAATTTTTGTAATCTTTTTTCTGGCAATTTTGTGATTGATATAGTTTACTCAAATTAGTAATTGTTTTATGCATTCTTTTAATATTTTTTAAGATTTGGGTGGTATGGATTTTCACATTTATTATTTTGTTATTTTGGTCAGTGCCTATGATATTATTTAGAATAATTGACGGGTGAAGAATTTTTAATTTGGCCAAAATGGAAGCCAATATCTATTTTAAGTGGGCTTTTGACAATTGTTGCTAGGTTCTCTGAGTCATCTTCTCAAGTGCTACGTTGATCTCCTTTCCGTGGTAGATCCATGTTTATATTAAAAGAATAGTAATATCTTAATAGCACAGTGTCTCAAACCAATGTTGTTGTATTTCATTGTTAACAAGTGGATGTGTTAATCAAAGTTCCTTCATAGCTTTAAAGGTTTGGATCACCGGTTTATATGTATCTAATATATTTCTACTTTCAAGTAAATAATTGGATGGTTGGTTTGTACATTGGACATATACAAAATCTTTAAAACAATGGGGTAATATAATGGCCACTTATACATAAAATACAAGATATTTATGCTGACCTTATTTCATTTTAATATTTGATTTGTTGCAATGTCACCATAAAAAAAGGGCACTCATCAATTATTAGTCCATCCAAAAAGGTAACAAAATTCTGCGAGGCATTCCATATATGGCTTTTTCAATAACATACAGAATAGAAACTAGCCAGGTGTTCCTTTGAAACAAATATATACAAAGCGAAAGCTTGGCATTTTCATCTTACATGCTATAGTCTCATCTCCTCTCCATTGAAATCATCCCACAAGTGCTTGAACTCGAGTAGGCTTCTCTTGACCACAGATACTTGGGACAAAATTGTGCCACGATGGTCTAAAGCCATTAAGAGAAATCTGAACTTAAAATTTGATATATTCTAGAATTCTAGAATCTAAAATTTGATATATATGAACCATTTTCGAAATATTCTAAAATCCTTTCCGATATCAAATATCAAATTCACATGAAATGAAATGAGATGTGAAAGATGCCAAGTTAATCTAAGAAAAAGCAGGAAGATAATTACTTAGTTACTACTACGGTGATACATATTGAAAAAATCGATTCATGGTGAAGTGCTAAAAAAATTATTTTCATTTATGCAACATGAAGGTAAGTCAAAACATTGGGTCAAAACATTTAGACAATCAAGCATATGCAAAAAAAAGCGAACATTTATAGTAATGAGAATATGAGAACAAGAGATTGGCAGCAATCTATATTCTTCTGATTGTAGGTATCTCTGAGATCGTCTGAGAATATGAGATTGACAGCACTCTATATATCTCAGATCGTCTGAGTGATAATATGGTCTGTGAATCAACTATGTTTCAGAATCTCTGAGTAGTTATATGTCGTAACAAACATTTGTATGAGATATGCCTGTATAACAATTACATGTATATCCGATTCTCCTACTAAACATGACTATGGACCTTACAACACCAGGTTTTTACCGTAGCTACTTCTCTACTCTTCCTAAATGAATGAATTGTGTGAAACATTAAGATCTCAAGGCTGGCCAAACTCAGGGCTTAAACATAGTTTGGCAGCATAATTTGGCCAAACTCAGGGCTCAAACATAATTTGGTGATTAGTCACCCATGTTCTAGCCACTTGCTTGCTTTCTAACATGTTATATATGCATTATCAGAATCCAGCACGTCCCAAGTCATGTCCATGTCCAAAGAAGGCATTCTGATAAGAGGATCCACTTCATCAACATCCGTGCATATTGAAGCTGGCGCTGACAATGAGGCTGAAGCAGAGATTGATGGCATGGTGCTGAGTACATCTATCACAGATCTACAAGGCATTTCAGAATTAGAATTCAGTGCAGTAATCACTGAAGTTTTATTTCCCTTAGTTGCATAGATCAGGACTTTCTGATTTCACCTCAATGAGTGAATTCTCCTTGGAAGGTGTCACCGTGATGGTCTTTTGATTCAAAAAATTATGGCCCAACATTTCTCCATGTGATGGCTTATTGGATGCAGATAAACGTTCACAGATTGCTTGCAGTTTAGCATCTACAGAAGTTTGCAGAGCAGAAAACTGTCCAGATTGATTGCTAATGGCTGTAATTGAATCCTGATTGGATGTAGAGGATGGGGTTGGCCTATCAGTATCATGACTCAATTGCAGTTGATGTTTTAAACCTGGAAAATTCAAGCGAGCATACTCACCTCTTAACCTGTAAGCAGCCCTGTCATAGGCCAATGCTGCATCCTCTGCTGTATCAAAAGTCCTAAGCCAAAGCCTGTTTTTGTTTCTGGGTAATCTGATCTCTGCCACCCATTTTCCCTAGTGTCTCTGCCTGACTCCTCTGTATAGCTTGGTGCGCCGATTGCTGCATGGTTTCAGGCCCCGCTTAGCAGGATGTTTCATTGGCCAAGGCCTCCGGCCAAGGTGGTCCATTGTACTGCTCCGTTGTGCCAATTCTGGTTTTGGATCTGCAATAGCAGATGGAAACCATTGGAGCTGCTCGATCTCGTCTACCTGTCTTTGCAGAAGCTGAAAATGGATCTGAGAAGGTGTTAGTTGACAACTAGCAGCCATAGGCTGCAGCTCACTTTGATTCCCCACAAGAAAATTCACAAACTGCTGTTGGTTAGTGTTGCATTCTAGCCTTCCAAAACTCGGGCATGGACACGACAGACTATCTCTACCATCACTATTTTTCATTGGCGATTAATTCTGAATATAAATTGCAGAAGTTAGATGACATACCTGAACCTACATAATACAATTGACGATTTGCTACATCTGGATTGATGATATTCACAGTAGAGTTATAACTAGGCCTTCTCATAAACTCATAAAGATGCACAAGAGAGGAAGTTGAACAAGGATTTGATTCAGAGTTCTGAGTTGTCTCTAATCTTGATTGTCTGATATCTGATTCAGCGGCTTTCATAGATTCTTCTCCAAATGATATAGGATCAGAGCACAAAACCCCAGAACTCAGAGCATGCAGAGGTATATCTATAGCTGCTGCCATGTTAAAGATCGATGGATCTCAATGATATAATTACTGAGGTCACTAATCTATTGAAAATAACTCGGAAATTCTGATCTGATTCAAATTTATCTGATTCCTGACAAATTTAGCAATCAGACAAACGAGTAGCTTCTTAGCTATCTTTGGTGAGGAATATGTGCCTGACTTTTACTGCTAGATGGTAGAAATCTCAGCAGCACCACCAACCTATCTTCTGTAAAGCATCATCAACCTATCCTTTTGTGCCTCTTCTAAATTTCCTATAAGCAAAGGTTTGTCTTCAAAGTTCGGATAGCTCATTAGCTGATTGACCAGTTAGTCTCTCTAGAAGGTCCGGTCTCTCTATCCAACCAGCTATCTATTATCCCGGCAAGAAAGCAGTCTATCTCAAGGCACGGAAAGCATTGACTACCTAGCCTATGGAGCAGTACTTGTTTACCTACTTGCAAATTAGACTGTAGGAAAACGGTGTGGCCAGCCAACTTGAATCTGCCAGGGGCGTAGAGCCCCCACTATTCTTCTCGGGTAATTTGAGATCAATGAATGTAGTTCAACTGACAATTAGTGGAACAAGTATAATCTAAAATATGAGTGATGATTAGGTTTGAAATAAAGCAATGGTAATGCAATCCAGCAACTCAGCGGCTTTCATAGATTCTTATCCAAATGATATAGGATCAGAGCACAAAACCCCAGAACTCAGAGCATGCAGAGGTATATCTATAGCTGCTGCCATGTTAAAGATCGATGGATCTCAATGATATAATTACTGAGGTCACTAATCTATTGAAAATAACTCGGAAATTCTGATCTGATTCAAATTTATCTGATTCCTGACAAATTTAGCAATCAGACAAACGAGTAGCTTCTTAGCTATCTTTGGTGAGGAATATGTGCCTGACTTTTACTGCTAGATGGTAGAAATCTCAGCAGCACCACCAACCTTTGGTTGAGTGAATGGGATAAAACTCTTCTACCTTAGCGTTTTGTAAGTTAGAGCCAGCAAAGCTCAGGGCTCAATGTAACTCCAGGCACCCATTTCTCTCCATCGCTTGGGAACTCTGCACCAGCCACTTAATTTCTTGATGGAATCTGCCCAATGATTTGAACGTCGAGATTTTCTACCATGATTGCACTCGAAGCCTAATCATCTAACAAAGACCTTAAGATTTACAGAATTGAATGCATGCTTACATTATCATGTAAAAAAACTGTGAAGTAAATGACAAGAACTCTTCCATCCACATTACAGGAACAACCCCCACCACAGATTACAGAGGTCTACAATAGGAAAACAGAGATAGAAAATGAAAGTCCAGTGATTGGTATAAATGTTTCTGAAGACAGAAAAGCAAGCCCAAAGGAGGATCAGAAAAACAACCCACAAATCATAAGCAATTCAATTTACCTAGTACCAGTAAAACAATGCTGAATTCATATGAAAGCCCAACAACAAAAGTTTCTAAGTACATGAATGAATGCTCTTAGATATCTGTACCCTTATCTGTATGTATGCACCTAACTAAACTTACACTTAATCTACATTTAGAAGACTGCTTAATAAAATGAAATTAACACATGCAACTGTGTGTGCCCTCTTTTACTTAGAAATGATATGCAATCTTCTAGAACTGGAATCTAACAATAACCTTAGCTTATCCTAACTATAGATAGCACATGCATTCATGCATGCGCCTTCAATGGTGGAAGCCTAGAATCCTAGATATAGTGATGTGCCCAGTGTTGTATGCATCCATTGTGTGTGATGTTGCTGTAACAGAAAAATGCTGTAGAAGACTATCTGAGGTACACTCTTTAACAACTTCTCACAGCAGTAATAATGCGAAAGCTAATTTAAGCCCAAACAAATTTTCGCTTTTGGATTTTCCACCAAACAAAATCTTTCTTTGGTTGGAGACATACGTTCTACCACCTCCCTCCCCTAAGGAGGATTCATAAAAGCATGGAACATCCTGCAGTCACTCTAGAGAGTTAAGGACCTCAATAGGATGGGAAATCTGCCCCCAGAGGAGAACAAGAATATCCTCATAAAAGTTCACGATATGTTGAAAAGTAGTTTTAAGTGTAGAAGATCCAGTCCTCCATCATTCTATCCATAATCCCGATCTGGAAGCTCCTAGAGGCATCCCAGCGTAGAGCCAGACAGGGAGGCCATCAAATAAAAAGCCCTGGGAACCCTCCTTTGATCAAGATTGGCTTGGGTATCCCAACGTAAGATGAACCTAATAGGTGACTTGCTTCAAAGAGCTAGAGTAGAGTTTACTTGTGTGTGTCTGTGGAGTGGCTGAGCGAAGTATCTCTGAGATGGTTGCTCAAATGATGATGTGTTCAAGTGCTAGGCCTGTAAGGCTAGTATTCTTTGCTGGTTAAGGCTGAATGTTGTCCCATCTGCTATGTGTTGGTATCAAAGGTGGTCAACCTCAATCGCGGCTTCACTTTGCTTGTATTTGACCCCAAATTTTGCAATTTCTTTGGTTGCCACACCATTGCTCGATCAGGTAAGTATCATTTGCTTCCACTACCAAAACAACTAGACTACCGTATCACTAGAGGATTGGGCATGTTTTCCGCCTTATTCTGGTGCGCTGTAGGAGCCTAGTCGAGCCCCGGAGTGAGTTTTCCGCCTTGTTCCGGTGACCAGGTGAGCTGCAGGGGAGTGCGGGGTTGAATTGGCTAGGAGCAGCGCGCGGTTATTTCCGAATTCGAATTAGAATGTGCATTAACTCCCGACAGCAAGACGACGATGGACTCTGCAACCCCTGTCAGAGGTCGACTTTAATGTGGAGGGTGGCGGAGCTGGGCAGAGCTCGCGGAGGGCGGAGGAATTTCCGTCAGCCGGAGCCGGACGATTTTCCGGTCGTCCCCGGAAAACGGGCCATTCTACCGCCTAGGTAGACTACTCCATTAAAATATCCCAAAATTCCAGGAAGACCAATAAACAAAGGTGAAGTGTTTTCAAAAGCATTCGAGAGATCAGTTGAACATACCCAATATTTTCTGGCAGTCCTTTAGCAGTTAAAGACTAAGTAACCCATTTGATGAGTAAAGTTTCACTGGTCAAAGGATCAGATCCAAATTTTAAGGAGGAAAATCAGTGCCGGTAAAACAATTTCCAGAATTGAAGGCAGAAGAATTGCAACAATATCAGATTTCCTGCAGCTAATCAAGAAATATTATTTATTTTTATACATTATGGAGAGTTTATTCCAGAAAACTAGAAACAACTAAGCTTGATTATGTTTCCATATATTGTTTCATTTTCATTGTAAAAGGGTTGGCTTTTGATGCCAAAACCTTTCGGCTTTATAGAACTTTTATTTCAGAAATCCTAATTGAAGCGTTCCAAGCTCCAGTTAATGACAAAAATTATGTTTCATGTTGTTTTTCTAGTATTTTCATATTCTCTTTCTGCACATGTTCAAAGTATTATAGGAGATCTGGGTAAGAAGAGATTGAGTTTCAATCTCTCTGAAATCCCCTACAAATTTATAATCTTTTAAAGAGATTAGTATATTGGACTGTCTGTCTGAGGTATCTCTTCTTTGAAATGGTTATTGTTTGTCCTTCTATCTTCTATTGAATGTGTTTTGTTGGGTTGTCGAAGCATTCTACATGTATCTAATTTTTCCTGGCTAATTAAGTATTCTTTTAAAGTTAAGCTCTTCTGTTAGGCTGGACGCTGACACTTTGAGAAAGGACTTTGCAAGAGAGGGATTTATTCATGAACATGAATTGCACAATCATTAACAACCACCCCATTAAATCCTGAATCTGGCCATTGTGTTTCAAAGGCCGCTGCTCAGTGAAAGGGGAACATCGTTAAACAAAGCCTCGTAACCACTGAGGGAGACCCCTCTGGTTCAAAGGCTAGCTTGAACCTAAAGGTTGGTTGATTTGGTTTCTTGGCATAGTTTTTGCAGCCAAGGATTGCCTACGGGAAACACGTACAACATTTGGTGCCGTTGCGGGGGAGCGAAGTAACGAAGAGATCTTTCTTCGGAGAACAATAAAGATTATATCTATTTTTTGTTGGTGAACAAGGAGTAGACATTTAATATTGGTTGCATTGCTTTCACCTGACGACTCCACTTTGTCATATGGCGATTCCACATCGTTACCGATCCCACTGTTTCGAGACCTCAAATACACAAGGCTCATTGATAGTTGCAGAAAACAGAATATGTTTTTTCCTCTCAGTCATGATCAGAAATCTAATATTTCCATAGAGGACACAACTCCCAAAGTTCACTTGTGAGTATAAGTTTTCTATGGAATTTGAATTTTACATTGTATATATTTTTCAGATTTTCAGCTACTGGGAACGTGGTTTGTCAATAAACCCACTCCTCACTTGGTTACATTGGAAAACAAATTACACCTAACATTGCAAAGTTTTTCAGTTTAGTTAGATAGAGGTGTGGGAGATTGATTATTTATTTTCAGATTCAGTGTGCAGTAGATCAACAGTTGTTTCAGTTATGTTTCAAGTTTGTAGTATCAATTTTGGTTTGTTTGAGTGCAATGACTTCCAAGGGATCAAAAGGAGTACAATTATTGCTGATTAACTAATTGACTCCTTAAGCCTGATGAATGAGGCACTCTTGTGATTATTTTCATTTGCAGTGTCAAGTCTTTCACTTCAACAGTTTTCAACTTTCAGATTTCAGTGTGAAAGAGTCTTTGGATTAGTGCAGGCAGTATGGTTTCAGATTGCAGCTTCAGGGCACAAGTTTATGGTATGACTCCATGCCTAACACTTAAGGAAACTGGTCTACTAGTTCTTTGCATCCCACAGGGGGAGACAGTCCCGAGTTGGAGCTGATGTTGTAACTTTTTCCGACCCCCGAAAAGTTACAATTTTTTTTTTTTTTTTGCCAATTTACCTTTAAGCTAAATCTTTGAACATATATATAATTTCATGGAAATATGGTTGCTTGACTAATTTGAATGATTTTGAATATTTTAAATATGTAATTTTATTAAAAATATAAAATTATATTTTTTATTAGAATTATTTTATTTAAAATTTAAAATTATTTGAAAGAGAAAATGTTGGGCTTATCACCCAATCTTTAAGTTTTCCATTTCGGACCTCCGAGTTCATCCGGGTTCTAATAGCTAAGGGGGGTGGGGGCGAGGGGTCCGAAATCTTGTTTTGAAAAAAACCGCTTCTTCTACGTGGTAGAAATTGGAGCATTTTGCCCCCCCGAGGTGCAAAACAACTTACCATTATGAGACCCCTCTGAAATCCACTGGTGGTTTCAGGGACAACGCAAAGGTTAATTCTACCAAGTAGGGTTTAAGGTGGAAATACGATCCTTGTGTGGCCATGTTTCAGATGCGCAACATCTACCTTCACCACGAGAACGACAACTACCGTAAATAAAAAAATTTCTAATAAATTTGTGATGGCAGATATCTTCTAGCTCAGGTAATGATGCTTTGGAATGGACAGGAGTAAGGGTTTGCTGAGGATGCACGCATAATGGCAGAGCAGGATGTAGCTGCACAAAGACATGTTGCTATTGTGTTTAGTTCATAGCCATATCAATGAGAATTCGTCAATATTCATTTAGAGCGCAACGATGACCTTTCGGAAAGGATTGTTGGAAAAGAAAAGTCAGGTAGCTATGGAGCTGATCTACTTGGTCTAATTATCTCTACTAAGAATACACAAGATGTATGTATGAGTATGGAGGAAATCATTGATGAATGCAATATTTTCTACTTTATAGGACATGAAAGTACAACAAACCTGTTGACATGGACCATGATATTACTGGGAATGCATCAAGATTGGCAGGCACATGCACGCAAGGAGGTGTTGGAAGTATGTGGAAAAAATGCCCCAGATGTAGATAACATGAATCACTTTAAGGTTATGGGAATGATTCTAAATGAGGTCCTCAGACTTTATCCACCAACAACATTTATGCAACTACAAACATACAAATCAATGAAGCTTGGAAACCTCTCAATTGCTGTAGGCATTGGTCCTCTTCTTCCAATCCTTGCAATCCACAATGATCCATCGTTGTGGGGAATGATGTAGAGTTTAACCCATCACGATTTGGTGAGGGAATTGCAAAAGCCGCAAAGCATCCATTCACATTCATGCTGTTTGGAATTGGTCCAAGGGTATGCTTGGGGAAAAACTTTGCTATGTTGGAAGCGAAAGTAGTATTAGCCACAACTCTGCAATGATTTTCTTTGTCATTTCGCCATCTTATGCTCATGCACCTGTCATGTTTCTCACCATGCGACCCCAAAATGGAGCCCAAGTGATCCTACACATGAACTAATGCATATGTACAATTATCTTCTTATGTTCCTCCAAACCAGGAATTACATTTATTCCCACAACTTAGCATTTATGTAGGGGTTTCTAATGGAGTTGATAACCTTGTTCCATGGCCTGTTGTTCACCCAACCTTAGATTTTAATAACATCAATGCCCATGGAGTAATGTATTTATCTTTAGACCTTCAGAATTTCAATTGTGCTTGGTTCAACGATACCGAATATCCACCATTGCATCTTGGAGCTGAATCTTGGGTACAAACTGAAAGTGAAGTTACAGTTGCATGCCAAAATTGGAATTATGTTACTGCCCAGCCTGTAACCCAAAATAACGAATCTATATGCTTGGAGAATAGCCCAGAACTCAACCCTGGTAGCCATGATACTGAAACAGTTGTACTTATTTGGCATGGACAACAACAGAGTGGGCAATGCCTATTACTCCTCAGGCAGATGTGAGTGATACCAAGGGACAATTTTGTTAAGAGCAAGGCTTTGTGAAAATGACATTGCTTTCAAGGATGATCAGAATGGATGTTTGGAGAGTGCAAAGAGTGCAATGTTAGAAAATTTTGTTTCTACCCTTGATTTTTAAATTTTGTTAATCCACTAGATGCTGTGAATATTGTCACTACCTGCAGTAATGTTGAAACAAGTGTACACATGGGGAAAGGGGGCATATTGTGGAGGCTAGGAACTTCAACAAAACAGAGGATCGAGAAGTTGAAGGTGTGATCCAGAGAATCCAGATAATGAAGTTGTAGGTGAAGTATCGAGGGTAAGGGGTGTTGTGGGCAAGGTTCCCGGTTTAGCTGTGGTAATTGTTGGTGCAAGAAAGGATTCTGAGACATGTTCGTAGCAAAAAAAAATCTTGTGAAGAAGTGGGAATTATGTCCCTTGGGAGTGACTTGCCTCAAGAAGGAAGTGAAGGTGATGTTTTAAGGACTGTTATGACGATCCCTCTGCTCATGGTGTTCTTGTATAACTTCCTCTTCCACAATATATTTCTGAGGAGAAGATTTTAAATGTTATAATCATAAAGAAGGATGTTTATGGCTTCCATCCTTTGAACATAGGACGTCTTGCTATGCGAGGGAGAGAGTCTCTATTTGTCCCTTGTACATCGAAAGGATGTATAGAGCTGTTGCTTTGATATGATATAGATATGATGGGAAGAGAGCAGTTGTGATAGGCCGTAGCAATATTGTTGGAAGACCATGTTGACGAAAGTGTAACTAGGTTTGGTCTTCATAATGACATGATATTTTCAAATGATTAAATAAAGAGAATAAATTATTTTGTATATCTTGCTACATGGGTTTCATGAGCAAGAAGTGTCATTAGGTCAAAAACTTCTTCTTGATGTCTTTAGGATTTTATTTATATGTCAAAGAGTCATGTCATGTATTAAGAATCTCTTTATGAGCCTATGTGTAATGTACTCTATTCTACAAAATGTGTAGAAGCCCTCCAAAGACCAAGCATAATCCTCCAAGAAGTTTGCAAGCAAAAACAAGAAGAAATCCATCATGTCGGCTCCAAAATAAAATTAAATAGATAAAAGGAAGACATGTCGGCTAGAAGAAATAGTCACAACGTTTCACTTGGTAACATCAGCTCAAAATAGGAGCATGAACCACTATACCCACTTATGGTCAGAACAAAAATACAAGCACAAAACTCACATTTCTCTGAACTGCGGATGGGTATGAGGTGCAGGATGAGATCTCAGTTGGGTATAGGATATTAGAAGGCCGCATCAAATGCGGTGATGATCACTTGGTTGGGTAAATGATCTCAGAAGGGCTCATCGAATGCGGCGATGATCACAATGAGGAAATCTAATAGTTCCCTCCTCCTTGGTGGTGTACATCTCAACGAAAGGAAGCACAATTATTATATCTCGATGATGAAGAGATCTCCGGAACCCTACTAGAGCCATAACAATCTTGACAAGCAGAAGTCTCAAGAGATATCACCGTATAGGAATCAGATCTGTCTCTAGCAATCTCGACATTTTAATGGTGAAGCTAATCCAAGTGATATCTCTGTTACAATTGCGGCATAATGAAAAGCAGTGACAAGGGTTACATCGAAAATCCTACAGGTTCAATGAAGAGGATCACGATGATCCCATAGTAGAACATACTTGTCATCCCTCTCAGAATTCTCAATCACAGCTGTAATGATATTGACATTGCAGATAGTCGTAACATATGAAGACTCATATCTCAATCACATACTTGATTCTTAATGTAATCATAATCGTAATATATTCGTGATAAGGAGGGATCTCTGAGATCGTTGGCATAGATGTAATCATGGTAGTTATAGGATCATGATTTTGATCTCGATATAACTCATATCTCAACGATCTCATTGTCTCGATGGTATAGTAATGATCTCATTGGTACTGTTGTGAATGTCTCTGTGTTGCAATAATAGTGATCTCACTGAAAATACATCAATGATGATCTCGGTGAAGGAACAACAAGGATAATCTTAGTAAAGGTACAACACTAGCAACAATCATAATGTTGATCTCAACAGTGATAGAGAAAGGGATTGATGTCTTGGTCTTGGAGTGGCAGGATGGGTCAAGGGTCATGGTCTTGGTATTTGTCAATTGGAATTTCGATAAGAAGAATTCTGTGTGGGTTCTCCTCTCCAAGAGGGGAGAGGTTTTAGCCTTGGCAGAGAGCCAAATATCTTGTGTTCTTGTCTCTTTGTTTTGATAGCAGTTTGATGATGTAATTACACACACTAATAATAATAAGAAGTTCAAGTTAAGAAGAATTGTCAAAGGACTTCACAATTTTTTTATCATGCTAAGAAGAATCACCTTAATTCTGAATGCCCTAGATTCTTCAACAGACCAATCGCTATGCTTTTGCAGATATTACTCAGGAGGCAAATATTGTTGTTTTTGCCACAGGTGTGGAAAATTTGGATCGTGGTGACTGGATGAAGCTTGGAGTTGTGGTGATTGATGTTGGCATAAATCCAATGGAGGATCAAGGAATCAATGGTTGATGTTTCTTCTTGTGATATAGCTTTGGCTGTAGAGGAAGAGTTGGAACATAGTTATGAGAGTGGTCGTGCCTTCTTGAGGGATTTGAAACTTGTTATAGCCTAGATAACAGTGAAGGATTGGTCCCCTGTAGATTTGAAGTGTGTTGCTATGAAGGTTGACATCCTTTGCAAGAATTTGATTTTTGCTGTTAAAGCAGGATGCATGGATTTGCAGGACACAAGTCTTGAGATTGTAGCTCTA
The DNA here is from genome assembly GCA_000404065.3 of Pinus taeda. Lineage (NCBI taxonomy): Eukaryota > Viridiplantae > Streptophyta > Pinopsida > Pinales > Pinaceae > Pinus > Pinus taeda. Next base: position 6,633 of record APFE030919418.1, on the reverse strand, counting down.
GATGAATCTACATTGAATGATAAAATATTGTGTCGCCTCAGATCAGCGCTAGAAAGTGTCTTGGAAAGAAGAGGCAAAACTGGTGATATGTGGCACTCTAAATTTTAGGACTTTTTAGGGGCATTGATTGAGAGACAGCATGATCGTGTTCATAAGTGGCTTTGCAGCAACATTGTAGAATTTTGTTGCAATAATGATATACAAAAGTTGCAATTGGAGGCAATTTTATCCCTAGCAATATTGAAGTAGGGGCTTTCTGTGTGGTTGTAAATGTTTTGTATGTTTTTGGCGATGTTTTCTAGAGCAAGGCCATTCCTATGATCACTCTTGTATGAGTAACCATGTTTGTGTCAAGAAGTGAACATATTGTTCTCTTGAATTAGATTAAGGAAATGAAGTGGAGAATTTCTCTTCTCAATTTGATATGCTTAGCTTTGATGTATAGATCGTTCATATATTTCATGATGGGGTGAGCACAAAAACATTCATCATCAGATTGTTGTAGTCTAGAAGGAAGGGAGAATCGAATATCTTCCCTCTGTTCAAGTTTGCAAGTATTTATGAAGCACCATAAGAAGTCTTAGCGCATTACATAGGAGAATAAAGAGACAGTAAACTTGATTCATTTCAGCCTCATCAATTGAAAAATAAAAGGTCACAAGCAGCGTTGCTTCTGAGACAAGAATATATATTCCAGGAAAATCAAGGACAAACAAGATCGGAAAAGTGCCAAAAGCCACTCATCAGGTGGTCAAGTTTTAACATTGTTGCATTCTATCTACTCAAGTATCAAGGAAAGGACATTGAACATTGAAGATTGTGAGGTGATTGCATTGGAAGGCTAATTTATTGAAGTTTAGAGACCATAATTATTTTTGTGAAAGCCTTGAGGAATAAAGTCGTATGTAAAGCAATTGAATCTTTTTAGCGTTGTTGGGTAATATGAGAGGTTCATGTTACATACATAAAACTTGTGAAGAGTGCAAGTACATGACTTTGTTTTACATCAGATTTAAAACTGATTCTCACTTCATTTGAGAAGAGGTTCAAGTATTCAATTGTATTGAAAGCATTCGAGGCAAGGGTCCCTAGTTCAATTTTCAGTTGGTGACCATACTGATAGGTGCCATTCCAAAAAATGGAAAGAAGACAAAATCAAGACAAAAAGGTCCAGTGCAACATAAATCTTATTGCAGCGAAAACTTTGGCATGCTCTGCGAGCTTTATTACAGATGATGGGCATCATATTGGTTGTGATCATTTCAAGAATATTTTTCATCATGTCATTTCTGTCATTGATAAATTGGGGTCCATCTACATAGATATCAAGCCAACAAAGTTCATGTTTTTCCTTCGCATGCTTTAGGCTTGAGTGTGTATTTTAAGTCATAAGAACTTGCCTTAGGATGGCATCTGAAAATATGCTATGAGTTATTTATTGAATGCAACACAATTCTTTCTATATATATAGAAGGAAGAGATGAAGAACAAAGTGGTTAGTGATGAGATGGAAGTCAAAGGTTAACACTAGGCAGATTCAGTTTTCAATAAAAAAACCAGCCTTATCTAAATCAATTCCAGCAATCATGGAATTCGTTAGAAATAAGTGCAGATTGGATAGAGATTGTATTGAGCATTTTAAGGCAGTGCTAGAGTATCAAAAGGAAGATGGCAAAATACTTTATGATCAAAAAATCCCAAAATTCCAGGAAGACCAATAAATAGAGGTGAAGTGTTTTCAAAAGCATTTGAGAGATCATTTGAACATACCCAATATTTTCAGGTAGTCCTTTGGCAGTGAAAGACTAAGTAACCCATTTGACGACCAAAGTTTCACTGATCAAAGGACCAGATCCAAATTTTAAGGAGGAAAATCAGTGCCAGTAAAATAATTTTCAGAATTGAAGGCAAAAGACTTGCAACAACTCCAGATTTCCTACAACTAATCAAGAGATATTGTTTATTTTGATACATTATGGAGACTTTTATTCCATAAAAATAGAAACGGTTAAGCTTGATCATTTTTCTATATATTGTTTTATTTTCATTGTAAAAGGGTTGGATTTTGATGCTAAAACCTCTCAGCTTTGTAAAACTTTTATTTCATAAATCTTAATTGAAGCCTTCCAAGCTCCAGTTAATGACATAAATTGTGTTTCATGTTGTTTTTCCAGTGTTTTCATACTCTCTTTCTGCGCATGTTCAAAGTATTATAGGAGATCTGGTTAAGGTTAGATTGAGTTTCAATCTCTCTGAAATTCCCTGCAAATTTATAATCTTTTAAAGAGATTAGTATATTGGATTGTATGTCTGGGGTAGCTTTTCTTTGAACTGGTTATTGTTTTTCCTTCTATCTTCTACTGAATGTGTTTTGTTGGGTTGTAGAAGCATTCTACATGCATCCAAATTTGCCTTGTTAATTAAGTATTTTGTCCGACTCCTTAATTATCAGGGATCACCATATATTCATTTTTCAAATTCTTTAAAAGTTAAGCTCTTCTGTCAGGCTAGAAGCTGACACTTTGAGAAAGGACTTTGCAAGAGAGGGATCTATTCATGAACATGAATTGTGCAATCATTAGTAACCACCCCATTAAATCCTAAATCTGGCCATTATGCTTCAAAGGATATTGTTCAGTGAAAGGTGAACAACGTTAAACAAAGCCTTGTAACTACTGAGGGAGCTCCCTCTGGTTCAAGGGTCAACTTTAACCTAAAGGCTCATTGATTTGGTTTCCTGGTGTAGTTTTTGCAGCCAAGGACTGCCTATGGAAAACACATACAACATTTGGCGCCATTGCTGGGGAGCGATGTAATGAAGAGATCTTTCTACAGAGAACGATAGAGATTAGATCTATTCCTTGTTGGTGAACAAGGAGTAGGCATTTAATATTGGTTACATTTTTTTCACCCGGTGACTCCACTTCGTCATATGGCGATTCCACTAGGTTACCGATCCCACTGTTTCGAGACCTCAGCTACACAAGGCTCATTGATAGTTGTAGACAACAAAAAATGTTTTTTCTTCTCAGTTATGATCGTAAATATAATATTTCCACAGAGGATACAAATCCCAAAGCTCACTTGTGAGTATAAGTTTCCCATGGAATTTGAATTTTACATTATACATATTTTTCAGATTTTCAGCGGATGGCAACGTGGTTTGTCAATAAACCCACTCCTCACTTGCTTACTTTGGAAAAAAAATTACACCTAACAGTGTAAAGTTTTTTAATTCAGTTAGATATAGGTGTGCGGGATTGATTATTTATTTTCAGATTCGGTGTACAATAGATCAACAATTGTTTCAGTTATGTTTCAAGTTTGTAGTATCAAGTTTGGTTTGGTTGAGTGCAATGACTTCCAAGGGATCAAAATGAGTAAAATTATTGTTGATTAACTAATTGACTTCTTAAACCCGATGAATTAGGCACTCTTTTGTTTATTTTCATTTGCAGTGTCAAGTCTTTTACTTGAACAATTTTCAGCTTTCAGATTGCAATGTCAAGTCTTTCAGTTCAATAGTTTTCAACTTTCATATTTCAGTGTGAAAGATTCTTTGGATTAGTGCAGGCAGTATGGTTTCAGATTGCAGCTTCAGGTCACAGGTTTACGGTATGACTCCATGCCTAACACTTAAGGCAGCTGGTCTACTAGTTCTCTGCATCCCATAGGGGGAGGCAGTCCCCAGTTGGAGCTGAATTTGTAACTTTTTCCAACTCCCGGAAAGTTGCAATTTTTATTTTATTTTAGCCAATTTACATTTCAGCTAAACCTTTCGACATATATAAAATTTCATTGAAATATGGTTGGTCGGCTAATTTGAATGATTTTGAATATTTTAAGTATGTAATTTTATTAAAAATATTAAATTATATTTTTATTAGAATTATTTTATTTAAAATTTAAAATTATTTGAAAAAGAAAATGTTGGGCTTATCACCCAATCTTTAAGTTTTCCATTTCAGACCCCCCAGGTCATCTAAGATCTAATAGCTAAGGGGGGGTCCGGAATCTTGTTTTAAAAAAACCGCTTCTTCTACGTGGCAAAAATTGGAGCATTTCGGCGCCCCTAGGTGCAAAACAACTTACCATTATGAGACCCCTCCAAAATCCACTGGTGGTTTCAGGGACAATGCAAAGGTTAATTCTGCCAAGTAGGGTTTAAGGTGGCAATACGATCCTAGTGTGCCCACGTTTCAGATGCGCAACATCTATCTTTGCCATGAGAACGACAGCTAACTGTAAATCAAATTTTTTCTAATAAATTTGGGATGGCAGATATATTCTAGCGCAGGTAATGATGCTTGGAATGGAGAGGAGTAGGGGTTTGCTGAGGATGCACGCATAATGGCAGAGCAGGATGCAGCTGCACAAATACCTGTTGCCATTGTGTTTAGTTCTTAGCCATATCAATGAAAATTCCTCAATATTCATTCAGAGCGCAGCTATGACCTTTTGGAAAGGATTGCGGGAAAAGAAAAGTTAGGCAACTATGGAGCTGATATACTTGGTCTAATGAACTCTGCTAAGAATACACAAGATGTATGTATGAGTATGGAGGAAATCGTTGATGAATGCAAGATTTTCTACTTTATGGGACATGAAAGCACAACAAACTTGTTGACATGGACCATGATATTACTGGGAGTGTGCATGAAGATTGGCAGGGACATGTACGCAAGGAGGTGTTGGAAGTATGTGGAAAAATGCCCCAGATATAGATAGCGTGAATCTCTTTAAGAATATGGGAATGATTCTAAATGAGGTCCTTAGACTTTATCCACCAACAACGTTTATGCAATGACAGAGATACAAACCAATGAAGCTTGGAAACCTCTCAATTCCATGATCCATCGTTGTGGGGAAATGATGTAAAGGAGTTTAATTCATCACGATTGGTGAGGGAATTGCAAAAGCTGCAAACCATCCATTCACATTCATGCAGTTTGGAATTGGTCCAAGGGTATGCTTGGGGGCGAACTTTGCTCTGTTGGAAGCGAAAGTAGTATTAGCCACGACTCTACAACGATATTCTTTGTCATTTCGTCATCTTATGCTCATGCACCTGTCATGTTTCTCACCATGTGACCCCAACATGGAGCCCAAGTGATCCTACATATGAACTAGTGCATCTGCACAATTATCTTCTTTTGTTGCTCCAAACCAGGAATTACAATTATTCCCACAACTTAGCAATTCTGCAGGTGTTTCTAATGCAGTTGATAACCTTGTTCCATGGTTTGTTGTTCACCAAACCTCAGATTTTAATAACATCAATGCCCATGGAGCAATGTATTTATTTCGTAGACCTTTAGAATTTCAATTGTGATTAGTTCAACGATACTGAATATCCACCATTGAATGTTAGGCCCCTATACTACTAGTGTAACCCCTTATTATTATTAGCACAACCCGCTTATTATATTGATGTACCCATGTAGTGCCCATATTGTTACTATTGTGTCCCATAGAGGCCCACTATTGTTATTATTGTGCCCTTACATTATTATTTTTATATAGGCTCTGATTATATAATGACCCCTTAGACTCCTATATATAGAAAGAAGGTATTTTCATTTGTATCATCCAAGAATTGTTCATTTATGTAATGTAAAGGAGGTTTCCCCCTCGAAGAGGCTGAATTCAAAGGCGTTGATCTATCTTTTCTTGAGCTGATTTCATAACATTTGGTATTAGAGCTTTGGATTCTAGGGTTTCGTTGCTCCAAACAGGTCATCGTGGAATTTTCGCTATAACTTTTTTTCTGCGACGTTTCATAAGCTAAAAAAAACCCATTTGAGAAGACATCGCACTAAATCTCAGGTCTTAATTTCAGAGCTTTTCGCACTATATTTTCGGAGATATGAACTAAGGAAGTTGGTCCTTTTGCAAAATCCTGAATTACATTCAAAACAGGTGACCTGGGGCAAATCATCATAACTTTCTCTCTGAGCATCAGATTGAAATTTCATAAGAAGGTACAGAAAGAGAACGAACTGTAGTGTCTTGTATATATTTTTCAATGCCAAAGGTCAAAACAGAGACACTTGGCACGTCGTACAAGTTCGCTCTACTGAATTAGTCTATAATCAGGTCACTGTGGGAGATTTGGTATAACTCTTCATTGGAGAATCCAATTGGCACCAGACTGGTGGCATTAGAAAGAGGACACAGAGGGCTATCACAAGTCGTAATTTCAGAACTAGATGATCCGAAATTACAGAGATACATCAGAGGCAATATCGAGCTCCTACAAAGTGAAAAAGGTGTGTATATTTTTTAAATGTTTGCTTAAGCTTGGTTTGAAAATTTATTTTGAAGGAATTCAAAGGGCATAGGGAAGCATTATTATCAGTAATTGATGCCCCGAAGAAAGAAATGGAAACACCTAGTAGGCGACCTGAAAGCTCTAGCATGACTCATGAAGAAGAGGAAGAAATGCAACATGATATATCAAAATTACGAGACCAAGTGCAACAAGTGTCACTTGCACAAAAAGGAACAGAATCTAAGATGGATTGTTTAAAAAAAGGTGTAGAAGCTAAGATGAATGACATGGAAGCTAAGATGAATGACGTGGAAGCTAAGATGGATGATTTGAAGATAGATTTGAAGACAGACATGGAAGAA
>APFE030919417.1:0-32803 GCA_000404065.3 Pinus taeda | reverse complement strand
CTCAATTTTGTTCCTGGAATTCTTCCAAAACTGGCAAGAAGCTGAAGTCTTCTGCTAGAGGAAGTGTCCCAGATTGCCAACTGAAGGCATGTTCATGCGCATCTTTGTTTCTGGCTACAACTCTGAAACTTGGTGTGGTAGGTTGTGGCTCAAGCTCGCTTGATGTGGCTTTGAAGCTTGTAGATGACCATCATTTCCCCCCCTGTCAGATACAAGGTGAGATGACGGAGAAAACTCAACTGCAAGACTGTTCAATATTCTGGAACAAGTTCTGATATGTGTTTGGAATATCTTCTTGGTTGTTGATGCCCATTGCCAAGAAGCGATCCATCCAAGATGAATCTTTGTTCTTGCAGGAGGTTTGTTTTTGAAGCATCTGTTTGAAGAATGTATGGTTTTATGACAATGCTTACATGGATGAAGATAAAAACAGTGATCTTTCAGATGGCCAACTCGGTCACAGTGTTGGCATTTCACGATCTATTGTTGTTGTTGTTGTGGAAGAGGGGCAGAGTCTGGAACAGTTGAAGCTGAACTATCATGAGGAGCAAGTGAACTGTCATGAATGAATCCAACACTGTAAAACTGAATGGGCTTTGAGTAGTCTGGAATATGAAAGGACAAGTCCTTGTCATATCCAAGACCAGTTCTATGCTTGTTGTGGAAAAGTTGTTCAATGTGCTTGGTCTTGCTATGATAAGATGGATTTGTAGCCAAATGAATAACACTCTGACTCTCACAGAATACATTCACTTTCTCCTGCATCCTTGCAATCTCATCAAGCAAACCTTTCAAAAAAATTGCTTCTTTACTAGCATTTGAAGCAACTATACACTCTGATTCGGTGGTGGATAAAGCAACCTTGAAGCTTTGACATCCAACTAATTGCTCCACCTGCAAGAGTAAAGACATAGCCTGTAGTAGATCTATTTTTTTCCAAAGCACCTGTATAATCAGCATCCATATATCCATAAACTGATCCTTCACTACCATTAAATATTATGCAATGTTCACTTGTGCCCCTTAAATACCGAAGCAACCATTTCACTACTCGCCAATGTTCTTCACCTATATTTTCGATGAACCTGCTGAAAACTCCAACAACATGTAAAATGTCAAGTCTTGTAGATGCCATCACATACATTAAGTTACCTATAACATTTTCATATGGTACACGAGACATATATTTATTTTCTTCATCAGTTCTAGGACTCAAAACTAAAGAAAGTTTAAAATGGGAAGCTAATGGAAGATTAACATGTTTTACATTGTTCATACCAACTTTCAAAGTACTCTTTCCACATACTTCTGTTGTGATAACCAAATATTTCCATTTTTTTGTCTCTATGTATCTCCATGCCCAAGATATGTTTTTCTGCTCCAAGATCCTTCATGTCAAACATCCTAGAGAGTTGAGCCTTTAACCTGTTGATCTTTTCCATGTTTTTGCTTGCAATAAGCATATTGTCAACATACATAACAAATATAATGAATATGCTACTTAAACTCTTGAATTATACACAATGATCATACTCACTTCTAATAAATTTCTACCTCACCATGAAGGAGTCAAACTTCTTGTACCATTGCATGGGAGACTGCCTCAGGCCATACAATGATTTCCCGAACTTGCAAACTAATCTTCTGCTTTGACCTTGTACAAAACCTTCTAGTTACTCCATATATATCTCTTCATCCAAATAACCTTGTAGAAAATTTTTTCTTAACATCTAATTGTTCTAACTCAAGGTCAAGTAATGTAGTTAGTGCCAACACAGTATGAATAGAAATAAGTTTTACAACTTGTGAAAAAACCTCATGAAAGTAAATACCTTTAACCTAAGAATAACCTTTTGCGACTAGCCTTGCCTTATACCTTTCAATACTTCCATTGACTTTCTATTTCAATTTGAAGACCCATTTTCATCGAACAACACTTCTCCCTTCAAGAATTTCTACAAGATCCTAGATATTTTTCTTGGCTAAAGAATCCATTTCTTCTTCCATAGCATTTTTCCATTTTCCGCTATGTGTATCATCCACTGCTTCCTGATAACAAGAAGGTTCCCCATATTCAGTAATCAATGCAAAAGATGAAAAAAAATCTTCATACCTTTCCAATGTTTTTCTTTCCCTTGTAGACCTTCTTAGAGTGACTGGTTTTTGAACTAATTCTAAAATTTCAATAGTTTTCTTGGCATCTTCTTGATCTCTTCCTCCAGAATTCTCTCCTTCATTTTGAATTTCTAAAAAAGGTCTAGCCTCCAACTGAATTTGTTGATTTGGCAATACCTGTTCCTGTTCAATTTTTTTCAACATCTGATTTTAAAAGAGAAGATTCATCAAATGTTACATCTCTACTACTAACTATCTTCTGTGAAGTAGGATCCCACAACCTGTATCCTTTCACTACTTAGTCATACCCAACAAATATATAACATTTTGATTTTGGATCTAATTTTGAATTTTGATTTTTAGGAATGAGAGCATAGGCACCACAACCAAAAATCCTTAAATTTTAATAATCACAAGACTGACCCAACCAAACTTCTTCATGAATTTTCAAATTAATTCCAATTGAAGGTGATCTGTTAACTAAATAGAAAACAATAGATACTGCTTCTACCCACAAGTCCTTTTGCAGGTTAGCATTGTTGATCATGCTTCTGTCTATATCCATAAGATTCTGGTGCATACGTTCATTAATGCCATTTTGCTGAGTGTAAATAACAATTTTATGTCTAACAATTCCTTCATCCTTACAGTATTGTTCAAATTCTGGAGAAGTAAATTCACCACCATTGTGTTGTAGCAGCTACAACCACCCTCCAAAATTTTACCTTAGCTTTGTTTTGGAGCCTCCCTACCAACATTCCTCAGGAGCATGTCTTAACTTGTCAAGTACATAAGCTTCAATAATTTTCTAGTAGATTGTTAGTCTGTGCATGATAGCTTATTGCATCCCCCTCATAGGCCATTTCTTTGGACTTGGTCCAACTACAGGCTGAGAAGCTCCCTCAAGAAATTGTGCAATTCTGGAGGGGAACTAGCCTTCCCTCCAGAAATTCCATAATCCTATCTGGTATCTTGCTCGGCTCAGAAATTGTGCAATTCTCGAGGGGAACCAGCCTTCCCTCCAAAAATTATGTAATCCTGTCTAGAAGTCCGTTGGGAACCTTCACTGGAATAAATGTGCAATATAGCCCAGAAAGTGTGCAATTATGGGCAGCAGTCAGCTGCTCAGCCGAGAAATTGCGTAATCCCTTTGGGACAACCAACCCAGCAGCTAACATAAATTACACAAATCTAGCCAGGTAGCTTGTTGGGCTAAAAAATTACGCAATATGGTCATACATGCTTCCTTGAGAAAATTGTGCAGTCTGACCCAAGGCAGCTTCTCATCCAGAAATTGCACAATCCTCAAAGATAGTCACTTGTTCCTCTGAGAAATTGTGCAATCCCTTTGGGACAGCCATCTCTGCTTAGCCCAGAAACTATGTAGATTTTCATCCCAAGCTCACAGACCGGTGCATGTGCCTTCAAGTTGACCGGTTCCCTCCGGGACTGAGAAAAATTGATTTGCATGCATGGACTGCTTCTCCCAAGGTAGCATGCAAAGGCATCCCTTGATTCAGGGATCTATTTTTGGTAGCTAGAGGTTACATGCAAGGATCATTTCAGAAACCTCCCACTAAGTGTCGATTTTCTTATATTTGTGGCATGTGCGTCACAACCTCAATTTTATCAAAAATCATCAACCAGATGCTCCAGAGCTCATTCCTCACATAGAAATTATAGCTATGACATCCCATATTGCATCTAGGAGTCATCGACACATTCAACTCAACTGTTTCATGGTAAGCCTGCTTTTCATGTCTTACACTGTGTTTCTGTCACTTTTTATGTTTCACTTTATGTGAGTGTTGTCTTCTTGATTTTAGTGAGTGCTTGTTGTTATTTTTATGTATGTTAGCTTGTATAAGCATCATTTCAATTTCCTTTTGCATCTCACTACTGTCACATGCATGGCACTATTTTTCATGAACTGTCATCGTTGCAACGACTTGCTTCAAACACATGCATGCTTTCCCATTTTCTAAATACTACACTTATTGTTTTCATGTATGATCATTCACTCTTGTTTGCATTCATCTCACCATGCATTCAGAATTATCATGTTTTTAGTCGCCCGTCAATAGGACTGGACTGCCTTGGCTCAGAATGTGCCTTACCCGGCTAGCACTGCACATTTCTAGAAGTGAACACTCTACCTTCCCTCCAAAAATTGTGCAAGTCTAGCCCAACACTAACCTCTAGGATTGCATTGCAAAATTCTTGGAGGAAGTGTCTTATTGGCCCTAGAAACTGTGCAATGCAGTTTGTTGGTTGCATGTCAATACTAACTAAAATTGCATTGCGCAGTTTCAATCCTCAGCAAGCCAGGTTGGACTATGCATTGCACAATTACAGCACTCAGTCAACCTCCTAACAGTCTGAAATGTGCCTTGCATAGTTTTCACAGTCAGTCTCCTGATCTTCAAGTGGAAATTGTGCAACCTTCACGTTCAATCACATAGGTATGTTGCAAGTCAGTCCTCAAGTTTGTTTTAGTTTTCGACTGACAGATTGCTTTCCATGAGTGTTGCTATGTCTCCAGGCATCACAGGTATTTGTCTGTCTCTTAACAGCACAAGTACAATGGCTTCCAGGAGAGTAAAGTCAAAGACACTGTTAAGAGCGCAACTGGGGATGCAGTCAGTCAAGTGTCTATGAAATTTCCTATCCACGAAGAAATCAAGTTGTTCATCGACAAGGATATAGAGATCAATGGAAATGGCATCACAGCAAGCAGCACCATCAGCAGTAGTAGAAGGCAGCACACCTACACACGACGAATGCAAGAGGAAGGTTGTTGACAACATAGAGGCAGAGCAAAGATGCAAGTCCAAAGAAGATCCACTCATGATGAAAGCAACTTTGGAGATTGAGGCTATGAGGTGACGACACGACATGAACATCGTGCGAAGATGGAATGGAACAAAGAAGGAGTTGCATGTACTGAAGCAACAACTCAAGGAAGAACGAGAGCTGCATAAACGAGAGAATGAGTTGCAACAGGAATAGGTACTTTAGGGGGCACAATATGCACAGATAGATGAAACTATGCCTATACAAGTTATAGATCCATCCTAGCAGCTAGCACAGAGCATACAAGGTGAGCAGTGTTGTGATTGCTTGCAAGGGAATTCAGAAGCATGTATGTCATTGTTCGCACACATGCGTTCCCACCCATTTCGCACACTCAATGAGGAAAAGACAAGAAGAAAGTCCAACTGGAGCTGAACATGTATTTTGGAAAGTTGATGCACACGACGATGAGAACATGCTTGAAGATCAGTTCAGACACTATCCATCAACATGTTGTCGGTCCTGTCGCACCCAGGACAACCATGCACATGCCATTAGATGAGTTGGATGGAGGAGCCATATCAGTGTACATGGATGCAACGAAGGCAAGAGTTCGTTTCAACTAGATGTCACCATTGAGTGTATAAACACCATCATGAATGAGCAAGCATGGAATTAGTTCGCCAACATTAACCATCAAAAGGATGTCAAAGAATTGGCCTCACCACAATGGTCTAAGTGTTAGTGATCTCTTGCATGGCTAGCTCAAGCCATTTTGTCTCACATGGGTACATGTGCATAATGTATGTAACGTCTTGTTAAGTGGAATTTCAAGTGTTTTGTTGTACTATTTCCCGTACGCAGTCCTTGGTTGCAAAAACTATGCTAGGAAACCAACTCAACTAGCCTTTAGGTTCAAGCTATCCCTTGAACCATAGGGGGCTCCCTCAGTTGTTACGAGGCTTTTTTTAACGATGTTCACATATCACTGAACGACAACCTTTGAAGGATAATGACCATATTTATGGTTTTAATTGGGGGTGGTTGGCAATCAATGATAGTCCCTAATCATGATTAAAGGCCTCTCTCACAGGGTCCCTTTTGAAAGTGTCAACTTTTAGCCTGACAAAATGTCTTATTTTTCTCAAGAATTATGGTAGAAAAATGTAAAGGGATTCCTAATAATTGAGTAGTGAGGCTGATTACTTAAAAACTAGGGAAATTTAGATACGTGTAGAATATTTCTACATCCAACAAAAACATATTCAAAGGTAACAGAAGGCCAAAGTGAAACCGATTCCAAGAGGAGTTATTTCAAACAGATAATCTAATAAGCTAATCTCTTTTAATAGTTATGAGAAAACATAAAGCAAAAACCAGTTAAAAAGGAGTTATGTTGGACAAACAATCCAATAAGCTGATCTCTTTCTAAAGGTTATGATTTGCAGGGAATTTCAAAGAGATTAAGACTTAATATATCTTACCCAGACCTACCTACAATTGCTTTGAACATGTGTAGAAAAAAGTTATTAAAACACCATAAAGGCATACGAGAAACACAAAATTTTGTCATAACTGGAGTCAGAAGGCTTTCATTAGAACCCTACAAGAGAATCTATTACATAGTTTAAGAGCCTTGGCATCAAAAGCAAACATTGTTTATTACAAATGAAATAATATATATAGACAATATCTCTTCTAACTGTTACAATAATTAATAATGGAATATAATCCTGAATAGTATACTAAAAATAAAACACTCTCTCTAAATTTTCTATTGGAAACTTCGAACTACTTGCAATTATCTTTCCTTCAGATCTGGAATCGGTTGAATGACTACTAACAATCTGCAACATAATCCTCAATCTGCTAGGTGTTTTAGACTGATCTTCATTCCCTTGAGTTCTAGAAAAAGACTGAAATTGTTTTCCCATAATGTGCTAACTGTCCCTTTAAATTTTATTTTTGTCATTTTCTCATTTTCATCATCCTTTATTTTGTCACAAATATTTGAGGAATATAAAATTTTCAAATATTTGATTAAACTCTTAAATCAATTTCAAGATTTATAATTTCAATATATGTATTTAAATTATTTGATAAACCATCTACCAAATCCATGTATTGTTTTCTCTTTCCATGAATTCACAAAACCATGTGTAGTTTTTAAAATACCTAGCTTGTTTCTCTTTTTCACCTTTCTCTGTAAATTCATTTCATGCCTATAAGTTCCTTTTACCCTTGTAGAATGCCTGGATGGTTTTGCAAAACCATGTTTTGATTAGTTTGGTTGGTAGAGTATTTTCACTTTACTCTGTTACTTTCACCTGCAACATGATTTTACACCTGTAAATTGATTTCACCATGCCTGTAAATTGATTTCACCATGTTTCTTTTACAAATTTATTTCACCATGTTTCTTTTACCTTAATCTCCTATCGTGAAATGCATTTACATGAATGTCAACTTTGGTCACCTGTACATTAATTTCATATGAAATTTTCCCTTTTGTTTTCTCTGATAAATTCATGGCATCCGTGAGTTTCATTTTATGTGTCATTGTAAAATCATTTTGCACTTATTTCATTTCACCAACATGGTATTCCATCTATGAATTTCCTGTAAAATGTAATTTCACCTTATCTTTGTATTCGGCCTCCCATCCACATAGCATTTATTTCATAATCATATCAAATTCCATTCCTACCACATTTAGAAAAGACAAAACAATAAAGTTCATGGTTTTCAGAGGGGGGGTAGTGGTAAGTGGTTTAGGAAGGCGAGGGTGAGAAATTACAAGGTGGTGACACGTAGGTTTGAGGGTCTACCATTAAAACGACTTTTTGAACCACCCCCCCCAAATTAAATGTCAGAAGAGCTAGGGGTCCGAAAAGTATTCTTAACCCTTGGATTAATGTGCCCATATCTCAAGGCATGGTAAAAAAATGGGGGTTTTAAACATATGAGTGTGGGGTGGACCATAAGTTTACCTTCTAACTTGGTTTGAAATTAGGATCAATCTTTTATAATATAATTTTAATTTAAAGTAAATATTTCCATAAAAATATATAATTATATTTTTATAAAAATAATATATTTTAAATTGAAATTAATATATATAAAAACAATAAACCATTCAAAAGAATAATAATTATATCTCTCAGCATTTAGCCCATAAGGAAAGTTTCAATTTCTCACTGATTTTTATTTTTATTTTTAGTGTGCCAAAATAGGTTACAACATCAGCTCCAATGGGGACTGCTTCCGCTGCAGGATATGGAAACTGGGATGGTAGAGCCTAGGAGTGGCCGAGGGAGTGAGCACCTCAAACCAGAGTGGCCCGGGACTTGATGGCTTGTAAAGAAGTTGATAAAGAATGGTGTCTCAAGCACTAGAGCCCTTGGAAGCTCTGTTGATAATGAAAACGTTGCAAGTTGGGAGAAGAACCATGTCCCCCATTACCATTACCGTGGGGTGCATGGGCATGCTTTCCATCCACCAATGTGGATCAGGATCTATGAATCTTAGACTTCCACATGTGTTGGTGGTCAAATTCCATCAGATCACTTCCATGTATGAAAACTCAGCTCTGGCACTGCAGATCAACACTTTAGTGTCACTAGCTCCTTGATCCAGTGGGATGATAATGAAGGAGGTAGAGGTTTGGATGTAGTTACTGGAGTAGGTGGGCATGTCTGGGTAATGTCATACCATGCGCTTGTTGACATGGTCAAACATAATCCATTTTCCATTGGTGAAAATGAACAAATTGCCATCGGGCCCAAGGTGGAGTAACGGATAAAGAATATTGTTCTCATTCAAATCCATCGATTCCTGGAGGAAATGGAACTCATACAACGATTCACTTTTCTTCTTTGGATCAAACTCGAAGTTGAACTGCAGCGACCCATCTATGGCAATGATTTTTCCGTCGGGGAGAATTTGATTGGTGTCGTACCATCGCCTGTTTGGTATTTCTGTCCAATCACAGAAATAGGAGGAAGTGAATACTATGACTCTCCCATCTCCTTCGTTGAAACCACAAGTATGGACTAGGTAGCCATCAGGGGCCATAACACCAGAAGAACACCATGTTTGCCTTTAAAGTTTAAAGGAGCTGTCCTAGTTCCTGTGGAAATCATATTCCACATATTCGATAGAATGATCCCAACAATGTTTCTTCAGAAATTGATCGATCCTACATTTCCAAAAGGGTAAAGAGAAGTTGGATGAGCCGAAATCGATAAAATCAAAGAAGATGATCTTATTGTTGGGTAGTAAAGCCATGTGCACACTCGAGTTACCATCTTCGCCTTTCGATTCCAATTCCGCCCCTGCAGACACTGAAATGACAGAAACCAAGAATAGTGGCCACATCATTACAATCTTTAATGCCCACATCATTACATTCATATTTCTTGATAAACATTCTATCATTTTAAAATATTAATCGGTGGTCACAGTGTTTCGCTAGTTCTTTCGCAATGCACCAAGGTAACAATTGAATTCAGTCGCTAGTTCTTTCGCAATGCAACAAGGTAGCAATTGAATTGAGTCATCATGAGACATCACTTCTATAACTTTGCCAAACTACCATTGATTTAACCATTTTAACAAGTTTCATTTGCTATTGCAGTGCAAAAAATCATTGTTCACTTTTAATAGTTTATATATTCGTATACAATATATTATTAAAAGATATTTCTTTAAATAATATAATAGTTTAAAAATGATATTACTAAGTAAAGAATACCTAAAATATGATTTAAAATGATATTAATAAATAAATGATACATAGATATTTTTTTCATTGTTATTTCTAAATTCTAACATCACACATTTATATTCCTAAAAACTTTTATAACTATATGAAAATCTATCATTTTTCACCCATTAAAAATAGAGTTTAAATTTAATTTAATTTTTAATTTAAAAATGATTATTAAATAAAGAAAATATATATTAATATATAAAATATTATTAAATAATGTACAAAATATAATTAGATTAACATATAAAATTTATTAATTTATTATTAATAAATCATCAATTTCAAATCCTATATTTTAATTTAAATTATTAATTATATATTTAAATTATGATTATTATTTTATTAACTCAAGTAATAATTTTTCCTCACTTTATTATTTATTATTTAATTTTATTTATTATTATAATTTATTATCCTATTTTATTTATTATTATAATTGTATGCTAACTTTACTATATTATAAAGTAATTTTAATTTGCTTGATAAAGTCATAATAACCATTACAAGTGTAACATTAGGTTAAGTAAATTTATGTATGCATTTCTTTTATTTGTATATAAGTCTTTTGAATTATTTTTTTGATAAAATTTTAAATTATAAATGGGATAATACTTATTGTGTACTTAGAGTTAAAGCTAGATATTATTATTAAGTTATCACACTAGATATAACTTAAATGATGACCACAAAGCATATTGACTTTCTACGAATATTTTACTAGGTTGTAATTGAGTTTTGAGCTAGTATTTATTGTGTCCATAGAATTAAAGCTATAACTTAAATGATGACCACAAAGGTAATTGATTTTCTGCTAATTATTGACTAGCTTGTAATTGTGTTTTGGGCTAATATTTATTGTGTCCATAGAATTAAAGCTAAATATTATTAAAGAATAGAAGATCACCATTGAGATAACTTCAATGATGACCACAAAGCATATTGACATTCTTGGAAATATTTACAAGGTTGTAATTGACTTTTGGGCTTGGAGTCAAAACTAATATACCATTTCAATGGCTAAGAACTCATATTTATTTGCCTTAAAGAAATAATGTTGGGTTTACAAGATTTATTCAACATTCAAACATACATGGCAAGAAATGCATAAAATTTCACAAATTTAATCACACATTAGCACAAGATGTTTTTACGTGGTAAAACCTTGGCAGTGTGTCAAGAAAACCTGCACAGAGCAAGGGATTGGAAACTTCTATTAATCAAGAATGAATCCAAGCCTTTCAGGCCATCCCAATTAATATGGGTTTTTCATTCGTTACATAACTCCTTCTTGTTATGAATCTCGTTGCAAAACTAACTGACAGTAATTAATAAATTTTACCCATAATTACATTTTGTTGTCATATTTCAACAAACTCCACCTTGACAACAATTTACCCAATCCCTTTCCCATGCCCATTTATCATCACTTCTACAAACCAAGAGAAGCTGAACACCATCGTAGTGTCTCTACTATAACTGGATTCGTGAATATGTCTGCACAATTCTCCCATGTATGGACCTTTCTGAGAGCTACTTTTCCGCCATTGATCACATGTCTCAGAAAATGATACATTACATGAATGTGCTTGGTCTTGCTATGATAATATGGATTTATAGCCAAATGAATAGCACACTAGCTATCACAAAATACATTCACTTTCTCCTGCATCCTTCCAATCTCATCAAGCAAACCTTTCAACTAGATTGCTTCTTTACTGGCATCTGAAGCAACTACACACTATGATTCGGTGGTGGACAAAGCAACTCTTTCTTGAAGCTTTGACATCCAACTAATTGATCCATCTTCAAGTACTCTTTCCACATACTTCTCCAATGATAACCAAATCTTTCCATTTTTGTCTCGATGTATCTCCATGCCCAAGATATGTTTTTCCGCTCCAAGATCCTTCATATCAAACGTCCTAGAGAGTTGACCCTTTAACTAGTTGATCTCTTCCATGCTTTTTCTTGTAATAAGCATATTGTCAACATAGACAACCAAGATAATGAATATGCTACTTAAACTCTTGAAGTACACACAATGATCATACTCACTTCTAATAAAGTTCTTCCTCACCATGAAGGAGTCAAAATTCTTGTACCATTGCATGGGAGATTGCATTAGGCCATACACTAATTTCCTGAGCTTGCAAAATAATCTTCTACTTCGACCTTGTACAAAACCTTCTGGCTACTCCATATATATCTCTTCATCCAATTCACCTTGTAGAAAAGTTTTTTGACATCTAATTGTTCTAACTCACGGTCGAGTAATTCACTTAGTGCCAACACAGTACGAATAGAAACAAGTTTTACGACTGGTAAAAAAATCTCATGAAAGTCAACACCTTCAACCTGAGAATACCCTTTTGCAATTAGCCTCACCTTATACGTTTAGATACGTCCATCAACTTTCCATTTCAATTTGAAGACCCATTTTCATCTAACAAAACTTATCCCTTCAGGAAGTTCTATAAGATCCCAGGTATTTTTCTTGCCTAAGGAATCAATTTATTCTTCCATAGCCTTTTTTCAGTTTCTACTATCTGTATCATCCATTGCTTCTTGATAATGAGAAGTTTCCCATCTTTAGTAATCATTGCAAAAGATGAAGAAAAATCTTCATACCTTTCAGGTGTTTTTCTTTCCCTCGTAGACATTCTTAGAATGACTAGTTGTTGAACTAGTTCTGAAATTTCAATAGATTCCTTAGCATCTTCTTCACCTTTTCCTCCAAAAGTCTCTCCTTCCTTTCAACTTTCTGAAAAATGTCTAGCCTCAAACTGAATTTGTTGATTTGGTGATACCTATTCCTGTTCAATTTTTTCAACATCTGATTTTAAAAGAGAATATTCCTCAAATGTTACATCTCTACTAATGACTATCTCCCATGAAGTAGGATCCCACAACCTATATCCTTTCACCGCATAGTCATACCCAACAATGAAATAACATTTAGATTTTTGATCTAATTTTGAATGTTGAGTTTTAGGAATAAGAGCATAGGCATCCCAACCAAAAATCCTTAAATGTGAATAATCCTAAGACTGACCCAACCAAACTTCTTCAGGAATTTTACAGTTAATTACAATTGAAGGTGATCTGTTAAATAAATAACAAGAAATAATATTGATTCTACCCACAACTCCTTTTCTAGGTTGGCATTGTTGATCATGTTCCTCTCTCTTTCCATAAGAGTTTGATTCATACGTTCATCAACAACATTTTGCTGAGGAGTATAAACAACAGTTTTATGTCTAACAATTCCTTCATCCTTACAGTATTGTTCAAATTCTAGAGAAGTAAATTCACCACCATTGTGTTGTAGTGACTACAACCACCCTCTAAAATTTTTCCTTAGCTTCGTTTTGGAGCCTCCCTACCAACCTTCCTTGGCAGCATGTCTTGCCTTGTCAATTACATAAGCTTTAGTGATTTTCTAGCAGATTACTAGTCAATGCATGATATCTTGTTGCATCCCCCTCACAGGTTGGTTCTCCGAACTTGATCCAGCTACAGGCTGAGCATCTCCCTCAAGAAATTGCACAATTTTGGAGGGAAACCAGCCTTCCCTCCAGAAATTGTGTAATCATGTCTAGCATCCTATTGGGCTCATAAATTGTGCATCCTGTATGTCAACCTTCATTGGAAAAACTGTGCAATCCAACCCATAAATTGCACAATTCTGGGAAATAGTCAGCTGCTCAGCCCATAAATTGTGCAACCCCTCTAGGATAGCCAACCTAGCAGCTAACATAAATTGTGAAAATCCATTCAGGCATTCTGCCGGGCTTAGAAATTGTGCAATATTATTAGACATGCTTCCTTGAGAAAATTGCGTAGTCTGACCCAAGACAACTGCTTAGCCAAAAAATTACATAATCCTGGGAGACAGTGACCTGTTCCTCCCAGATATTGCACAATCCCTCAAGGACAACCATCTTTATTCAACCCAAAACTGTGCAGATTTTCATCCCAAGCTCGTAAACTGATGCATGTGCCTTCAGATTGAAGTTGGTTCTTTTAATCATCCTTCATCGCAAGTTCCTATCGAATCACTAGGAAATATTTTGGATAGACTAAACATGTCTGAGCAACCATAAACATCTAGGACTATGTCATCTGATACAACTACAATAGAACTTCCTGATGCCATTCCTACGATGTTTGCTGGTATATCATCTATCCTAGCTAGTTATCAGTCATTAACTGGAGCCCACTCAGGGGCTGTTTCGACGACATGGTCTGTTCCTATTTATTCACCTGGAATCCCATTTGGTATTTCTTATGTTGAAACTCAGGAAATTGATCCTGCAGGACAACATCAATTTAGGTAAACTAGTCTTCAAAGACAAATATATCCTTTGAACACTGGACTGCCACCATATGGAGGGCAGTATGCTTTCTCATTTTTCCCTCCTGGAGAACAACCATATGAGAGTTTACAACAAAATTCAAGTCGAACTGGAATTACATCAAGTGGTTGGGTACCAATACTGCCTCAACAACCAAAGGTTGTATATTCAATGCAACTGACCCAACTTGTGTCAAATATTCCCACTACACTTGCTATTGTGACTGTGTCGCAAGTATAAGCAATTCCTGTTGTGTGTCAACCTCAAGTCTCTCAGGTTGCAATGCAACAACCTCTTGCCTCTACAGCTTAATCACAACCTGAAGTTAGTGCTTCCTTACCTGGAATGACTCAGGCTCAAATGGGTATTATCACTCCACATCTTGGTCAATCTTCTAGTGTTGGACAACAACAAATGGTCCAACAAACATGGCTGGTACAATACCAACAACCGCAATTCCAACAAACCTACCGAGGACCTGAGCAACAAGGCTTTGTGGGTAATGGACAACCGCATTTTCAAAATGGTTATCAACAACCACACTATATTGGTTAAGTCCAACAACCTTATCAAAGTTACTAGCATCAGATACATTATGTTGGTAACATGAAATTTAAAGCATGAATGAATCAAGATTAAACTATTTGACCATCATGGATTGTGGAATTTTTTACAAGATGCACATAACCTTATTTTGCAAATTAGAGTGAAAAGGAGTGGTGAATTTGCACACTTTCATGATCTCTTATTATCTCTTTTTGGGGTTCATATATTATATATTTTTGATCTTTTTCTTTCTTTTGGTCCTTTGATTATTCTTTTAGGGCTTCACCGTCTTTAGATATTTTTTTTTTATTATGGGAAATTTTTTTTTAGAAAGCAAAAGTATGTACAATATTACAAGACTAATCATAGTCAATTCAAAATTATGAACCCTATTATTATAGGACCTTAACACTTCCTCCCGAAGTTCATCTCAGATTATGCACAGATAGTCAAACCCATTCAGGACGTAACCAAGAAGGATCCAGTCTACGGTTGGGGCAAGGGGGAAAGGTATTCATTCACCCATACAAGGGAGGCTATTGTAGAAGTGCCTGTACTCTACAACCCAGACTTCAAAAAATACTTCGTGCTATACACTGTCACCTCTGATAATTTGATCACTATAGTACTCACTCAGAAGGACGAGATGAACAACAAACATCCCATCTCCTTCATGTTCACAAGCATGCAAGGACCCAAACTCAACTACCCCATAATTGACAAACAAGCATATGTAGTTTACAAGGAAATGAAACACTTCAAACCCTACTTGCTCAAGAACCACTGTGTAGTCTACGTCCCTCACCTAGCGGTCGGCATACTACTTTTACAACAAGAACTGGGTGAACAATGTGTGAACTAGATGACAGGATTACAAGAATATGATCTTGACATCAAGTCAGTTCACACGGTCAAAGGCCATGGGCTCTATAGACTCGCAGCTGAAGCAATACATGTGTAGGAGGAGGAAGAAGATCTCGCTGACGAGGAGTAGGAAGCTGAAATGTATGATGTGGTGTGAGCAACACCAACTGAATATGGAAACTCCTGGTATGAAAATGTGTGCGAGTACCTTGAGCATGACACCATACCCTCTCACCTTTCCATCAGACAGAAGAGGGCATTGCACCTCTTCTTTATCATATTAGTTGGTGCATGTAGTGCTTTATAGGAAGCACATCAATAGAGTTTTTCTCATGTGTCTTGAGGCACATGAATCAGAGAAGGTACTACAAGATCTGCATGATGGACACGTCGGGGGTCACTTTGCGGGAAACACCATTGCACACAAATTTATGCGAGTTGGTTTCTACTGGCCCACATTATTCAATGATGCACACGCTTATGCCCGTAAGTGCCTGGTCTGTCATGCACTAACAGAACGTGAAGGCCATTAGCCTCATTGTACCCTGTTGCAGTGACCAAACCATTCCAGCAATGGGGCCTGGACATCATTGGGGAAATTTTCCCACATTCGTAAAAAAACACTGCTACATTCTAACAGAAATTGATTACTTCATGCAGTGGACAAATTCAGTTCCACTCAAGCAAGTTAATGACTAGGAGGTCATCGGCTTCCTCCAATAGAACATCATCTCATGCTTTGGTGTTATAGTATCACTTTTTTTTATAATGAAACGTACTTTTTGTCTTTTAAACTTTATTATTTTTCATTACAAAGTGGTATTGTGATGAAACACTCATCCAACTACTACCCACAGGGAAATGGTCTCATAGAATCCATGAAGAAAAACCTTATCCACATAATCAAAATACTGTTTACTTTGAGCAGCGCAACTGGAATTTCGCCCCGATGAATGCATTATGGGTTGACTGCGTAACACCCAAACCCTCTTTGAATACCTCACCGTACTTCCTGGTCTATGGTAAAGAGGCCATCCTACCACCCAATATCTACTTGTCTGCACTTTAGCTATCTCAAGAATCCCAAGGCAAGCCTTGCTAGCTATCCCAGCATAGGATGGATACACTTCGCAAGATTTAGGAAGAAAGGATGAAATCAAAAGAAAAATTTACACTCCACTAGAACTGTATCAAGAGATGGTTCGATAAGACATTTGCAGGGAAAGCTAACTTTGGTGTTGGTGGTATTGAAATGGGATAAATCCCATGAATAAAAAGGCAAGCATACGAAGTTCCAGAATTGTGGATTGGTTCATACACAATCCATGAGAAACTTGGCCCACATACATACTATCTCTAATCACCTGATGGGAGGGTTGACAACATTCCTGTCAACGTTCAAGATCTCAAACACTACTTTTAGTAGGTTGGGCTGTGCCACACGTCATGTACATAGTCTACTTACTGCTTGTTTTCTTTCACTTTGTTTGCTTAGATTACTATTTTTTTTTTTTTTTTGGTTTTCTTGATACCTTGCTATTTTTGTTTTCAAAAAATAAGTGCTTCCATCTACTGAGTTATGGATTTTGAATGAGTATGTGGCTGAGATATGAAAATTGTGACACTACAGCACTAGCCCAATCTTGTGTCCATCTTCTATGTGCTTGGTCGTAACCTTTGATCAATGAAGTCTTAATGGAAAATACAAGCCGTCTGCAAGGGGAGCTTTGGTCCAACCATGAACCTCTATCCACACTAGGAAACCCATGCATGTACTTAGCCTTCTTCTTTGTGTGTTCAAGCTCATCCAATTAGTATAAATGGAGAAGGGGAAATCAAAACGAGCAAACCTATGTCTGAGGTCTTACATGCTTCTCTGAAGGAACAACCTCTCCTTCTATCAATAAGTCTAGATCCCTCTTCCACCCCAAAAAGTAAATAAGTGCCTATGCATAGTCCTCTTAAAAAATACAAAGGAAAAAGAAGATAAAGGCTTCCTGCATAGAGGGGTGAAGCATGCAACTCCACTGGGGTACTGACTGGGCTCGCTGGTAGTAGAGCAATGCATGTGTTCTTGTGTGACTTCGCCTGGGTACTGTCCAGGCCTACTAGTAGTGGTGCCACACCAGAGATGAAAACTTATACTCTGAAAATATTCAACTCACGAGGCAAACTACCCTTCCCGATTTCAAAACACTGTGATCAAGCTAAAATTTTGTTGTGTTTGACTAAGTTGGAAAATGGTGAACCATGTCTATCCATGGGGTAAGTGGGGAAGCCAAAGTAACCTACACAATGATTCAATACTCCCTCAAAGACCAAGGCCCTATGCTATCAATGAACCAAAGCAGAGAAGTTGGAGTTCTACCAATGTGTCACCAAGTGTTGTAGCGGCTGCAACACCCTCCAACATTTTGGCCCGCATCCAATTTCAGATCCTTCTTTGAGAGTTTTACTTGATTTTTAAATGCACTCAGGTTCACCCTATGAGCTTGTGTGAGTCTTTTCACCCACCTTTCTTGATCATTCAACAAACAAATTTTTCATGTTGGTAACAATGTCACGCTTGCAACCATGTTTTGGTCATACACAAGGTCTCGGCTTCATGTGTACATGCTATGACTCGCTATGTAAGCATCGTTGCGGTCATCCAATGATCAATCATGAGCATCGCGCTTGTCGACTTGCACACTCGGTTGTTCATGTTGAGCATGTGTGTCTAGATGGTTTGAGTTGTCTCATCATCAAGTCATGTAAGTGTGTGTTTGCAAGTTCGTGTATGCACCTTTTAACTTGCTCACACACTTAGTCATTTTTTTGAATTTCTGATGACCAGATTACCCTCTAACAACCATACCTTCACCCCACCATCGACTCGATCAACTTTCACCCAAAACAACACAAAAGCACCAACAAGCCATTTCAAGTTGCACTATCCGCAAGATGATCTATCAACCCTCTTACTGGTCAACTAGAGAATCTGACCTGACAGTCACCCCGGGACTGACACCCCTAAAAAATTACACATAGGCTGCAAACGATGCCCGATTTTCTGAATGAAAAAATTGTGTAGACAGGCAGAAAGACACCCATTACCCATCCCTGTCTCTCTAAGAAAATTGCGTAGTTTTCCCATCCAGCCCAGAAGTCAGCCGCTCAGTTGCTCACCCAGAAAATTGCGCATATTTCATGAGCAAGCCCTCTGTTTCTCAATAGTCTACTCAGCTTAGAAACTGCATAGAGGTGGTTAGTAGGTCAACCTCCCATCATCAATGCAGTTTTTCCTAGCAGTAGCACCTAGCAGCCCACTGCCAGCTCCCTCAAGAAATTGCGCATATTTTGCTGGAAAGCTCCCGCAGCCTCCTGCCATTTCCCTCCAGGAATTGCGTAGTTTTTTTCTACCAAGCACCTGCTACCCACTCCCTCTAGAAATTCCACAGATTTTCCCTACCCAACCTTCCTGTAGCCCAAACTGCTCCTCTGAAAATTCATGCAGATTTGTCCTCCAACCAAGTTGGATCCAGTAGATAGTCACTATTGATCCAAATTGCCCATCACCATCTCCCAGTGACTTCTGCACAGTTTTCACCAGCAGTGCTCAGAGCCCTCATCCCATCTCAAAACTTGCTTTGTGCATTTTCATAACCTTGTCTTCTCTCCCGGTCACTTGCATCCGAAATGATCATGCATCATGGTAGACTAGGAGGTTTATGGATTTGATGTCGTCTCTTCATGAGTGATTGATGATACAAGTACAATAACAAACATGGTGTGACGATGGATGGGATGAACAAGGGGATTAAAAGCAAAAGGACATGTTTGCAAATGGATGAACATGCAAAGATTTTTTTGCAAACAGATGAATAGACAAACATACACTTTTTACGAATGGACGAACCTGTCAAGCATGCCAACATACAAGAAAGGAGAAATGTGGGAATGCAACATCAAGCAAACTTAACGACCATCAAATACTTTTCACATCTTGCCAGGAAAAGGTGAAGCTATGAGACACCATGAGGACATTCATCACCCAACAGCACTGCAGCTCGACATGCACACCAACAACAACATGAATGTACCAACATTGTCATGTCGAGTCTTGTCATTAGTCATGTTGTCCACATCCCTACTATCGGACATATTGTTGATAAATGTAATATAACGTGGAAGTATAAGAGACCCACTTGTCATATGAAGAGTCATGTAAAGTTGAAAGGTCATGGAAGTGAAATAGTCATGAGGGAAGTCGAACAGTCAAAAAGGTCAGTTTCACCCTCGGCTATAAATACCCCCTCATTTGTACATGCAAAGGACTCTTCACCTTGGCTCCGCCCACATAGCCTTGAGAGTTTGTAATCATTTATTTGAGGAGTAAGTAGTGACTCCAATGCCCTGACCATGGTGTTAGTGATATATGGTGTATCGATGTGTCTTGGAACTTTTGTTTGATTCAAAAGCCTGCTAACGGGTTAGCATTTTTTACACATGTTTGCAACTGTTTGTAAGATTCATATTGAACACTTGTAATGCATGTTTCTTTAACTTGTATTTAACACTTGGATTCATTCAACTCTTCTAATACATATATATTAATGAAAATGTGTTGTATAATTTGTTAACGTTGTCCTGCCCGTATTGGTTACATCCTAGACATCAGACAACACCTTTCATGTGAACTTGCTATAACGACCGTCGTACTCGCACGGATTTCCCGCTGAGTGTTGTATGTGCTATCTTCCCTT
This sequence comes from Pinus taeda, assembly GCA_000404065.3. Lineage (NCBI taxonomy): Eukaryota > Viridiplantae > Streptophyta > Pinopsida > Pinales > Pinaceae > Pinus > Pinus taeda. The sequence goes on along the minus strand of APFE030919417.1, from coordinate 12,614 downwards.
GTGTGTTGTGACTACTGCATCTGTGTGGATTCTGCCTCCAGAAGTTGCACACATCCTATTGTGTTGTGTGTTCCTAACAAAGTTGGGTTTCCTCCCATCTAACTTGGGACTCACTCCCACCCTTTCTCTCTCCGGTGAAAGAACCTTGCCACAAGTAACATTATCAATCACCAGGCACGCAAACCTCACTACTCAAAGGAAACACATACCACTCTCCTATGCTGACAAGCAAGAGCTAAGATAAACATTTAAGATAATAGCAATCAAGCCATCATACGAGATGGGACTCCCACACCAAACGGTGTGAGGTCTAGTTGATACTTCATACTGTGGTGATCCCTTGAATGTTGGTGGGTCGAGCACCATCAACATAAATATTCACAAACCATACAATATATTTATGGACAAAACTAAAAAAGTAGAACTATTTCTTACAAAAAAAATAAAAATAATAATTTATATACATGTTTTAGGTAACTAAAAATAAGGTCTTGATATTTTAATATGCAATATTCAACATATACCAAAAAAATATTGAACTTGAGTTTTATGTAGTTTATTACAGAAATACCATTTAGTAAGAACTTTAACACAAGTAATTTGAGTAGAATTATTCTAATATACTAATCTATTAGATAAACATTGTTGGGATACTTCTATTTAATTTACATATTATAGGATAGATTTTAATATGGCTTTAGTGACTTTGTAAAAAGTATGGGTAGATTTTTTTTTTTTAAATTAACATATATATATATATAGTAACATCAATGCAAAAAGGATGAAAGCAAAGTAATTCCTACACATAACATTGTTGAATTTTAATATATTAATATCCTTAAAAATAGTCTTAGTAGAAATCTTGTGAGCATGATGTCTTTGAATAGAAAAGCTAAGGTTTTGGTTTTATAAATTATTTGATTTGATTCCACTATTTTAAAGGAAATTTGTTCTATATATTTCTTACAAATTCCATACGAAAAAGAACTTTATATGAATAAATATCCTAGGCCACATATGAGTTATTACTCTATCCTATCGCCATATTAACTAAGCACAGACAAACACACTTGGAATAACCATTGAATCTTCATTTTTTTATAATAATATACACAGTAAATAATAAAATTTAAGCGATAAAAAAAATTTCATGATTTTTTAATAAAATGAGTTAATGTCAAGTATAACATTCTTCCAAAAACGAAATTGCAGTCATACACCTTAAAAAGATAGATTGTGATTTCTTTATAGCTTATATAATAGATGACATTTCAAATTTAGTTTAACCCATGAAAAGTTCATTGTAGAAAAGTATTCTTAGATCTCTGAGATTGAAACATATAAAAATGATGTTTTTATTTTAAAGCCTTGGTTAGGAGAACAATTCCTTAATTTAATTAAAATATTTTTTATAGAATATCAAATGGGAGTGTGGAAATGAGCACATAATGTCATTGAGAAATTTTACATAACATCACAACAAATATACATATCGTTATAAAGAACCAAATTATAATATGATTCTAGCCCATAAAGCTTAAGAGAAACCCTTTTCAAGATTTTATTCAATATAAAACATGGTAAACAATCACCAATCAAACAACGTACATCATGTAATTTTTGTTTGTAAATTAAAGAACATCAATAGAAATGGCTAGGGTTTTACTTGTGCGTAAAATTAGATGTACTTCTTAATTTTAAGTTGAACATGATTCCAATGAAGGCGATCTAATCTAACCTTTTGCGTGGTTGCATTATTGCTACGTTATCTATCTATTCTTCTACCCTTTCATGAAGAAGCCTATAGAAAATGCTCTGTTATCTATCAATTCTTCTACATTTTCATGAATAGGCCTACATAAAGTAATATAACTTTGTCGTTTATCTATTATTTTACCTTCTCATAAAGAGGCCTACTTAAGAGAATATAAAATAAAAGGGAAACAAAACATATCGCTACCTTTAATTTAAGATGAAAATGTGTGTATCAACCCAATATATGCCCTTTTTTATCCATGTATATTTTAACCTTCCTCTAGCTCCTCCCACTATGATGTTGTCTTTGAAAGAGTTAACTTATCCATTTTGAAACCCACCTATAAACCCTAACCATGATGTGCTCTTTCAAAGAGTTAATTTATCCATTTCAAAATCATCTTAAAAATTAAAACCTTATTACATAAATTCTAATATTGAAGGGTTTTTTTTAACCAATTGTGTTACATATAAAACAAATAATCCAATTTTTATTTGGAGATTATGAGACAAATTATGCACTTTTAATTTGAATGTTTTGCAGTTTTTAATGGCATATCTAAGTGGACCTCTCAAACTTCCACAACGACATTGTGATATAATCAATAATATATGCACATATTTAGTATAACAAACCTAGTGAAAATTCCATGTAATAAAAGCTGATAAAGGAAAAATAATAACCAAGGTTATGGGATACTTATTCCAAGATGAGTGTTATGCAAAACATCCTAGTGTGTGTGTTTATTTGGTTTATTATGGCTAAGGAAATTGGAAAAGGAAATGGAAAATTCCTTGGAAATGAATGAGGCATTAATTTTCATTTTATTTATGAAAATAATGGAAATTAGGAGAAAAGGAAGGTGAAAGGTCATAGGTTGCATGTGATGAGGAAAATGAAGGGAAATAATGGAAAATGAAAAATAGAGAACTCATTAATCAAAAAGCTTATGAGGATTAGTTGATACCTTTTGTGAGTTCAATTTTTGAGCTCTCCCTTTATTCTCTCTCTCTCACTCTTGGGCACTTAGAGTTTTCTTGGAGCACTTCAACATTGGATTAAGGAAGGAAAAAAAGGAAAATGAAAGTGAGCATTAAGCAAGGAAGAGTAGGATCAATCAACTACAATGAGATTATTTGTAGGTATCGATTTTCATATGTGATTTTCTTTCTAGATTTGGCATGCATGGTACATGCATGTGTGTATTTGGTCCTTTTACTATCATTGGCATGGGTTTTTCCATGTGTGATAATGTTCTTCAACATATTTCCAGATAGTCAGATGTGATGGGATTTCATGTTTTGGTTGAGATGGATTGATGGATGGATTCAACATTGAGTGAGGTGGTCTTTGAAAGAAACAACACAAGGCCTAGTGATCCTTGAATTAGACTATGGATTGTGGTAAAGACATGTCCTAGTAACCCTTGAACCAAATTGTTGGCTGCGGTAAAGCCATATTTTGTGTTAGCTTGGTGGGCTTAGGAATCCTCGATCGAATAATGGTGTGGTATATGGTAAATCTTAGAGATGGGTTCCCTCGATCAGGCCTAGGAATACCTGACCAGTGAATGGCAGGATATACTGTAAATCCTAGAGGATGGAGTGTTGATTAGGCCTAGGGATCCTCAATCGTTGTATGGCAAGATGTACAGTAAATCCTAGAGACTACGAGATAGTAAAGTTCCTCATGGTGTAGGTGGATTAATATGATGGAATCCATGATTTTTTAGGGCCTAGTGATCCATTGGGGATTATGGTAAAGCGTGGTTCTATTAATGAGGGTGAGGTGGTGTAGCCTTAGAAAGCCCTAGTTGATTTTAGTTATGAGTCCCACATTCATGCGTGGAATATGGCATAAGGGGTGACTGGTTGAAAGAAAGATTTGGTTCAGCCAATCTATGATTGGGTGGTATGTGGAACTCCCATACCTAGTTGGCTTATGCATTCATTAATAAGAGTTCCTTCTCCTAGGTATTTGATGTGTGAATGTACTGGTTTATATGTGGATTTTATGGTTGTTGTATCCTTATGATTTATGTTGTTTATATGTTGGTTATGAGTATGTGTTATGATAGTGATGATGTATGGCTCTCATCTTGTTTTGATTTGTAAATGAATGAACAATGAATATATGACCCAATAGAGGATAATGTAGCTAATGTGATAAGAAATCAATGCTTCTTAGTGATTCTTAGATAAGTATGAGATCCCTATGCATAAATATGTTGTTAGACATGTAAAATGTGTATTTGTGACATGTTTGATGAAATTCATGTCATGGCTAGTAGGGGTCTAGTAAAGTCTTGTTCAAGTATTTCATTAATATCATTGTTTCAATGTTACTTTTCATTTCTAGAAGTTCCACGCAGTTACGGGTAGTGGCTTGAGTCTTGGCCTTGAAAATGTGGCACATAATATAAGGTCACAGGCTCAAAATTAGTTGAAAAATACACTAGTCACTTCCATGCCCTTGCTATGAGAGTGATTGGAGCATCCCATCTACATGCACGCCCATGTCATGGGAGAAATTGAGGCCGTAGGTCAGTATAATGTTAATTTTCCTCAAGGGTTGGTCACTTGGAAAGGTTGGTTGGCTCCCGAAGGTTCTATAGCATGTGTGGAAGGTCAATTTGGTTTTATTTTGCCAGTTCTACTTCCTTAACTGTACATGGGGATTTGAATTAGATCATAGTATCCTCTTGTCACATGTTTACCCCAGTCGACCGGTTAACTTGGGTAAATGTGGGAGGAGGGTGTTATAGAGTGGTATAAGAACATGGTTCACCCCTTGGATTGGATGGGTAGTGTGTTGGTTGTGTAGACATATTGGTTGCATATGTGTTCTTCATGCTTGTAGTCTATGATCTTGTTTCGTATGCATGTTGTTGGCCATTGTTGCAATTGTGTCACCATGTGAAATTTGATGGTCTGTTGTTGGATGTGTTTATCATGAGTATAGGTTGGTTATGTGCCTGTTATGCATGTTACTTTGTTCATATATTGTATATGCATGCATGTCATACATATGTTGATTATGCATACATTTACATTGTTGTAATTATCATGCACGGGTTCATGAGGTGTGGTTAATATGAACATGCATTGATGACTAGACTATGGTTAGGATGAATATATATATATATTTATATATATATATATATATATTTATATATTATATTATAATATATATATATATTATATATAATATATATATATATATATATATAGATATATAGATATATATGTATATATATATATGTTGTTATGGTTATGTTTATACATGTACTGTCCTAATCTAGTTGATATTGCAGATGAGATATCCACCCCTAAACTATACTGAGGTATGTTGATTATGTTATGTTTTGTTTTTAGTTGACATGGTGTCACTTGTAGAAAATAGATCAAAGATGACTACCAAGATAGTAGAATACAACTCCTGAGACTCTCCCTATGGATCAGATGAGAAATGTGGTGTTGGGTACTCTTATGACTTAGCAGACAAATTAAGGATTTTGAAGGAAGAATTAAGGAGTTTCAAAGAAGATAATGACATAATCATGCTGACATAGGAGAAGCTAGCAGAATTCAATCCAATGATGCTTCAAAGTTTGTCTGAATTGTAGAGACATGGAAAACTTTGGATTAGTCATGGATAGGAGGAAAAAACTAATGGGTCATATGTCAGTAGATATCATGGTGGGTGTTATCACTCAGGTTTTCCCAAAAGTTGTAATAAAGGGAAAGGAGGCCGAGGTAACCACAAACCAATCTTTTAAACATTGATTCTAGCCAATCTGCATCTAGAGAGGGATCTCTCTTTAAGTTTTAGCTAGTTGTGAAGTTTAGGAGTTTGTTTGAGTTTGGGTGGTGAGATTCAATAGCAAAGGGATAAGACTGAGTAGTTTAGGCCATTGGGCTAATGGAGTCAAGGAAGATGGCTTTACTGGACTTGGTTTCTTAACAAAGGATGGTTTTACAGAGCAAGATGGTCAAACAGAGAACCAAAAATGATTTTGAAATATATGGGATGATTTCAAAATGGGTGAAGAGCAGTTAAGAATTCTTCAACTTATTTGAAAAAATGGAACTGGAAGTGATTACAAGTAAAGATAAATTAAGTATTCTTTAATTAATAATCAAAGCGGCAGAACTAGAAAACAAGAGAAATTATGATTTCACTGTTTATTCTAATTCAGAAGAAAACATAGATAATGATAACTTTTTGAAGACAGAGTGCAATCAAGCATATTTTGAATTACTCTTTTTTGTTTATCATTCAGATATGAACAGAGATGATATAAGAAACTAGGAAAACTTTAAAACACAAGGTATAGAGGACTTATTGATCTAGTGTTTTATTCAAGGAATCTGTAAAAAGTCCTTTGCCTCAATTCTTTATCCAACAAGCCATACGAAAGTTTGAACCAATAAGTACTTTATTCCAAAAAACCAGTATTACAGAAATGTATATGAATTCACACTCAATACTCCAATTGAGGGAATATTTATACAAAATATTTTAGACAAAATATCTCATAACAGAGTGAGATATATTCTAGTGATGACTAATCAATTTTTACAATAAAATATAGACAACTAGTCTTGAAGATAGGAGGAAAGGAAAGTGATGTTGTGCTATTCCTTTTTGTGCTGAGTGTGCTGGAGGCAGGTCCTTTTATTTGGCTTGTTGTCGTCTTCTGTAGTAACTTCGTGTTGTATGCCCTATTTTAACTGATACTCTCACCATGGTAACTAGCCCAAAATTTACATTTACGCAAGATAAAACTTACAAGATTTCTAACATGTTTTCCCACCATTTTTGCTCTGGCAATTTGTGCTTCTGAAGTTTCCTTAGAGTTTCATCAATCTCTGTACATTTGAAAAATTTAGGCTAGATGGTGAATAAGTGCTTTAACTCATGTTCAATGTAAAATAAGTTCTCTAAGCTGTCATAGAGAACTCAGCCTATGGGGAGTGCTTTCACTCCTGATCCACTTGTTGATGAGCTAGCTTGATTTCCAGCATACCTATTCAATTTATGTACATAATCAATATGTTTCTTTAATTTGTCATTAATGACCAAAGGACTTGGTAGCCCTTTACCCTTCAAAATTGTGAACTTCTCCATAAAAGAATTGATTTCTACCTGCATATCCTCACACCTTCTCTCTAAGTTCTACATCAAAGTTCTCCTGGTTAGAACCCCTTTGATTTCCAAAATGGTGTCTTTCTTGTCAGAGATGCCAAGTTCTTACAGTTGTTCTCTATTTTTTTTATTCAAAAAATGTATAAACCGATTGGCTTCATCTAGCATTTTACCCTAATATGCTCTTTGTTAGAGCCTAAATCTGCCTTAGGCTAAAGGAAGGCAAAACTTAGGGTAACCACAAACCATGCTCAGCCTCGTAGCTAGCCCTACGAGGACAAGAGAGGGCTCTCTCTGGGTCACACTCAGTAAAAACAAGCAATAGGGTCTGAGATGACTCAAAATGGATACTGATTTTAGGAAAGTAAATATATATATGAAAGAGGTCGTTTAATAAGTGACTGAGTTTTTAGGGCTGTATGGGACAAAGAACAGCACAACATGAGCTGGGAAATTAAATCAAAGACACAGAGTGTTTCATGAGGCAAGATAGGCAGGAAGTTTAGAAATCAAACTTGAAATAATATGGAGTGGAAAGACTGTTGAGAGGTTGAAAAGGGCATAACCAATGAATCCTTTTCAAACAGAAAAAGACACATAGAGGATGAATGCTTTTCCAAGGCAGAGCAATAAACTGGATTCTACCTTTCTTACTTAAAAACATTCAACTGGAAATAATTATGACTGAACTGTAAAACATAAGATACATATGAAACAGAAGGAAGAAACATATGAGAAACTCATACCACATGAATCTCATGAATCAGAGCTGCATCATTTTATTAATTTCCTGGCCAAACTATACAGTGAAGCGCTGAGTTTTCTTCCACACCTTTCCCAGAACTCTGACCTCTTACACATGATTTTCAATACAATAAAAAAACTCAACTATGAGAAAACAGATCAACCAAAAATAGGGGATTGTTTAATCATTATTAACAAAAGATGAAAATCCAACCATCTGTAAAAGGAGCAGCATCACATTTTCTACTCGAATCTGTTTATGACCAATGAAGAGGTGAAATCTGTAGGTGTAAATCCCTTTGAATCGCAACTGAATACAAAAATAGGCCTCCAATCCTATTTCTCTGCTATGGTTGATATCTTCATTTTAAATTTAGGCTTCGGTATTTGATTTTTATCTTTTTACATTTGTCATTTGAATAAAAACTAACTTTTAATAAAAATGGCTTTTAAATAAGATTTCGCCTTTAATGAAGGAAAAAAAAAGGTATTGTCAATGAACGGGCCCAACTGCAATTTTGATAAGATCACCAAAATCTCCTTCAATACCAGTGAACACATATCCATTCGCTTAACAAGATCCACAATACTTTCCTTATCCTGGATGTCCAAGGTTGCAAAATTAACCAAGGAAAAGTCTTCATTCACATCACACATTGCATTGGTGAGTTTTTTGTACGAGGATCCTGATCTAGATATTGTTGTAAATATGATAAATCTTGCACGAGCTCTCCCTAACTCTTAATAAGATCCATCTCAGACAATACGTTAACGTGTAGTAGCTTTAGATGCATCATGGTTGTCAAAGAAAACAACAAAACATTAGTATATTTCCCAGGTTCACTACAAAGATGAGAATCAAATAAGTGGACTACTGCGAGTCTATAGTTCATCCTCTTCTCTAGTAGCAAGCTTAGATCCATCAGCACTAAATGCAAGGAAATTTTGAGGTCCTATCTCTTGCATAGGAGACAAAACCATATCCAATACGTTCAGTTTTCAATTTCCATCCAATTCGAAAGACCTGGTTAGAGCGGAAGAAATGAAATTGTTTTGATTTTTATTGAAGTTGTGATGAATTTTGCCTTGGAAGCTCTGTGCATTGTGTGTACACCCAATGCGCCGCATCGGCTCCATGCGTAACATCAGAAAAAATTAACTCAGTCAGAATCGGCCCAATGCGCCGCGTCTTGTGGATGCACCGCGACTTCCTCCAATGCGTCGCGCACACTCTAAACATAGTCTTGGCTTGAAAATTTACAAGTTTTGTCCTTCCACAGCTTGAGTCAGCTTTCACATGAGATCTTGAATGCAAATGACATTGATACACATAGAAATATCTTCATAAAGACATGGCTTTGATTTTTGTTTCTCAAAAACCCATCTTTGTATTGTTTGGCATCGACACTTTTTCACATTTTAATACAACTCTTTTTTTCAAATTTCCTTTTTGAATTTGGCTTAAAATGATGGCTTTTCTCGATTGATTTTTGCAGGGATGGTGGCATTGGACTTAGGAAAAGGATGACCAGAGGCTGCATTTAAAGTACTTCATGACGGAGGACTTTAAAAATACATACTTATTACAAACAATTAGTTTGACGATTTCTTCATCAAAATAGAGTTTTGAAGAAGAAACATCCTTGAGCATTATTGATGATAAGAATTTTGGAATGAAAACTTATTGAAGACATCCTCATGACCTATGGGCATTATTTGACATTTTGAAGACCAAACCCTAGACCTAGAAACTGAAATGACTCTTTTTGACCAAAATACCATCTATGACTGTAAATGTCTAAAATCAACTTTGATGAACTTTGATAAATTTCGACCAACTCGGCAGGTATAAACATGAGGGAAACGAGAAAACAAAGCCCTTCCGTCAGACAATGGCATTCCCCTAACGGAATTCAGATGAATGAGCTAAACGAGACACCTAAAAATGAAATGAAATAAGAGAAATGATCTCTGGCGGAGGGATGACAAGATCGACTCCAACATTGGCTCCAATGGGGATGGTAGCTCCTAGGAGGTGCCAAGAATTGCAGATCTTTGGGAGAGCAGACAGTGCCTTCGTCCATTGGGTTATGGAATCATTATTTCGATAAACAACACAAAACACTTGACTCATTTATTAACTGAAACTTGACTCAAACCAACTCAATTTTGCAACCAAAATGACTGAAAAAATGACTCGAAAAACCCAAACCAAAACTGCAATGAAACAGGAACGAAATGCTACCTTTGGCTACTTATTTATATACAAAATCTACCCTACTTTGCTGTAGAGCCAATAGATCAAGGAATACTATAATGCCAGATCAACCATTCAAGTAACTGTGACAAGGATGCTGCTCGAGAGTGCTTCCACGAGGACACAGATGTAATTGCTGGCAGCCATACATGCACATAATGAGTCTGGTTATGTAAAAGACAAGTTAATCTATCATTCAAGCTGAAAAAAATTTCCATGTACGTTGCAATAGGATCGCAAAAGCCAGACTCTGTTTGCCGCCCCAACTCTGCAATACATACTTCCAGCTGCACACTGTTAATGCAAACATCCATAGGAAGCTCTATTGTTTCTTGTTTTGAAGGAGGGAGAGTTTCCAAGAACTTTTTGGGATCTTAGAATTCATATGATTCGATCTGATCGTTTAAATACTGAATCTCCTTCTCAACTCTTTCAAAAACTAACTAACAGAAACGAGTTTTAGCTTCAAGAGGAAACTTCAGAGATCTCAATAAATGAACCGCGACAATGAAAAATTCTTCATTAATTTAAATATCCGCTAACTGGTCTCTAAGTTCTTTTACAACTTCACAAAGCGCAGGATTTTCCACATACCCTACCATTGCGTGAATGGATCAGCGAGCACTAGAATCTCTGGATTGAGTTGGATTCGCCAGGTGAATGTTTCAACCTTCATATGTTTGATCGTTGTCCACCATCAACAATCAGATCGGAACTTGATACATGTACTAGGGCAAGACAATCTACAAATCGAGTGTCACATTCACAAGCTAGACCGGAGATTGACTGAAGCAGCGTTTATCTACTATGCACTCGCAGAGCAAGAGTAGTTCAATGGCTACCTGGCATAACTTCAGGCTCCGTCTGTAGCTCATGAAACAAACAACACCAACGAGCAAACCATTTTTCCACAGTATGGTCGCCACTATGTTAGAGCCTAAATCTGCCTTAGGTTGAAGGAAGGCAAAACTTAGGGTAACCACAAACCATGCTCAGCCTCGTAGCTAGCCCTATGAGGACAGGAGAGGGCTCTCTCTGGGTCACACTCAGTAAAAACAAGCAATAGGGTATGAGATGACTCAAAATGGATACTGATTTTAGGCTAGTAAATATATATGAAAGAGGTTGTTTAATAAATGACTGAGTTTTCAGGGTTGTATGGGACAAAGAACAGCATAACATGAGTTGATAAATTAAATCAAAGACACGGAGTGTTTCATGAGGCAAGATAGGTAGGAATTTTAGCAATCAAATTTGAAATAATATGGAGTGGAAAGACTATTGAGAGGTTGAAAAGGGCATAACCAATGAATCATTTTCAAACAAAAAAAGACACATAGAGGATGAATTCTTTTCCAAGGCAGAGCAATAAACTGGATTCTACCTTTTTTACTTAAAAACGTTCAACTGGAAATGATTATGAATGAACTGTAAAACATAACAAGATACATATGAAACATAAAGAAGAACCATATGCTAAACTCATACAACATGAATCTCATGAATCAGAGCTGCATCATTTTATTAATTTCCTGGCCAAACTGTACAGTGAAGAGCTGAGTTTTCTTCCACACCTTTCCTAGAACTCAGACCTCTTACAAATGATTTTCAATACAATAAATAAACTCAAGTATGAGAAAATAGTTCGACCAAAAATAGGGGATTTTTTAATCATTATTAACAAAAGATGAAAAGCCAACCATCTGTAAAAGGAGCAACGTCACATTTTCTACTCGAATCTGACGATGACGAATAAAGAGGTGTAATATATAGGTGTAAATCCCTTTGAATCACAACTGAATACAAAAATAGGCCTCCAATCTTATTTCTCTGCTATGGTTGATATCTTCATTTTAAATTTAGGCTTCGGTCTTTGATTTTTATCCTTTTACATTTGTCGTTTGAATAAAAACTAACTTTTAATAAAAATGGCTTTTAAATAAGATTTCACCTTTAATGAAGGAAAAAAAAATGTATTATCAATGTGTTGTGCTATACAACAACCCCCCATTTCATAAAATTTTAATTTAAAAACTATAATATGAAATGGGTCCCTTTTAGATTAAATTGGTATTAACTTGTCATTCCTCTAAAGGTCCGTAAACAAATGAAACATTATAAAACCCTTTGAGTTAAAAAATAATCGATCTTATAATAAAAATGAATAATTCTTTATTATTGCGATAAAGCGATCGCAAGATCGCATATCGCAATAACAAAGGATGCATAACAAAGACCCATTGATTCTCCCCAATGCGACAAGCGCGAATAACCATCGGTTATCGGGAAAACAAACAACAAAAGGCCCTTCTCCTTGCTCCAATGCGATATCACTATCGGCAATCGGGGAATGCGATATGAATATAATGAAGCTCTTCTCCTTAAATCTCCCGATGCGAGTTAAGCAATATTTCTATCGGCGATCGGGGATTCCACAATAACTTAAATAAAACTGCCCAAGGCTTCCTCCAATCGCCGATTGTGATAAAGCCAAGCGCGACTTTCAAAAAGGATTGATATGGCTTGGGTATATTATATTAATTATTATTAAAAGCCTTTTCTCTTCTTGATAGTGATTCACTTACGCCCAACCGCCAAAAAATCAAATCCACGCTTAAATAGACTATTCAGCAAATAAAGGATATAATGAGCATTTAAATGATTGACAGGTTTAAACAGCCAATTAATGGAGTAGTTATGCCTAAATCT
>APFE030919416.1:17539-48754 GCA_000404065.3 Pinus taeda | reverse complement strand
ACCAAGCACATAATTCCCATTAGACTCAAAATGAATTGAAATAAATTCAAATCATACCTCATTGGTAGCTCATGAATAAGGTACACCTATAACTTTTCTTACTTCCTGTCACAACAAGTCAAACTAGCATCTTTGACCAAATCATCATGTATAAAAATATCACATCTAGTTAGCTCAAAACGCAATCATCATAGATCAAAATCATCAATCACATGCAATCATCATAGACCAAAATCATAGATCACACCTAACCATCATAAATCATAATCATAGATCGCATGCGTAATAAAACTGAAATAAAATACCGATACTTATCCTTCATCGGTCCTTATTTCTGGCTTTGTTATTTCTATACAGGCACTGAATTGATTGCCAAATTCGGCAAGCACCTAGTTCCTTTGCTACTCTTCAATCACATGCATGTACACACAATGTACACCACACACATACAACCACACACCATGTATAACACCACACAACGCATACACCTACATCTGGCATATGACACAACACATACACTCACATCCAGTGTACATCACAACACAATACATACACCTACACCCGGTGTACAACACAACACATACATACACCTACACCTAGTGTACAACACAATAATGATAGGTACAACACAGAGTACAACACAACGAATACACTTGTTATGATTCCACGACTACACAATGCACATATGTAGTACCACATGCCCACAACACAGCATTTATGACATGCACACAATACCACATGCACACCAGTACCATATGTACAAAATGTACATAGTACCACTTGCACGACGTGTGCACAGCTTCACATGTACATGACACCACCTGCACAACATGTACACAGCGACATATGTACACTACACCACCTATACAATGTGTACATAATACCGCATGTACACAGCACCACATGTACAATCATGCACACAACACCATATGTACATAGCACCACATGTACAATCATGCACACAACATCATATGTACATAGCATTTCATATACAGCATGTGCATATCACCTATGTACAAAACACCACATATCTAACATGTGCACATCACCATATGCACACAACACCACATATCCATCATGTGCACAGTACAATATGTACAGAACACCGCATATCCAACATGTACACAACACCATAGGTACAATCACTGAATGTACAATATGCATAACATATACACAATAGTAGCATTGCACATCCAAAACCATGTTGTCTCTACCAAACGACCCTACTTCTAGTGTCTTTCCACTATTCATGCATGTTCTAGCATGCTGCAACACACACTACTTTCATTCCACTGATGTATCCCTCAACATAGCATGTCCACAAAATAGACATAGTATAACCAAATAATATCAAATCATAACCACATGATATTGACCTCGTAGATTTTTCAGGACTACTCTTCCCAATCGATTACTCATAAACTAGGAACCTCTTCATGGCATTCACCTGCATAAGCCATCATTCATCCACAACAATGATTCCTAACGACCCTGTCAGAAAACAACAAACATACATACATTTATATACATATAAACATTAGCATAAAACAATCACAATCCCTAACAACCCTACTAGTCATCAACATACATACATACATATACATGTGTACACATAAACATTAGCATAAAACAATCATGATCCCTGACAACCCTACTAGTGTTACAAGTCTATTTGGGCACATCACTCCCGACATTCATATTAGTACTATTAGGGTTCATCAAATCCTAATTCAGTTGTTACAAGCCCTAGACAAGTCATCACATTGAATGCTTCCTTCTATGAAAGTTTCTTGGCCTGAAGCCTTGCTAAAATGCCTCCTTGGGACACCAGCACAGCCTTGGTCAGGGGTAAATGCTTTGTAGAGCAGGTAGGCCCATTTTGGCCTACACTGCAATGCACTTAGGCGCTCTTTGACCTGAGCTAGGCAAGATTGAGTGAAATTTTCATAGGGTTTTGGGAATATTCCTTGATTCTAGATGATTCTAGAAGGTTCCCATCTCTTATCTCCTCCTATGAGCTCAAAATTGGATAGGCAAAGGATTCATTAACCTCATACCCTCTCATCCTTTGCTCCATGGAAACTAACTCCAAGTTTGGAAGGCCATTCAATACCCTCCTTTATGACAAAACCACCTCCATTTCCTATAAATTGAGCACTCATTATAGTGATCAGGGGGCTAGAATCTGAAGTTTGTAAGGAAATTCTGTTGGTTTGAGAATTGAGTTCATTTCAAGCAATGTTATGTTGCTATAATGGTGTGCTTTTGATGTGGTGAGGGTTGGACTGAAGCTAGAGGAGTGGTACAGGATCGAACTGTATTGGGTGATGCTCTTCCTTCTACATTAATAAAGAGCTTATTCCTTTTCTCATATTATTGTTCATATATGTGATGATTATGTGTTTCAATGTCTTCGATTCCATTGTTTTATAGTAGATAGATCATGTATGCTTTGATCATTTCTTGTTTCTATTTCTCTTGATACAAGTACCTTTTGAGTGTATTTAGTTCAAGTGGGAGTGACAGGAGCGATTCAAAAGAGATCAAGGAAGCAAAAGACTACAAGTAAGTTCCTTCATCTCATCTAGCTACTATAGGAAAAGGTTAAACTACTTTCTTTTTGTTGTTCTAGGTGTAGTCACCCACCTAGGGAAAATGCGTTTATCTGTAAATGCAAATTCCATATAACAAATTGGCGACCACACTGGGGACAAATTGTCATTCCTGGTGGTTTACCCTCATCATATTACACCCTAGTAGACTTTTCTTGACTTTATTGATCTTATTTCAATATTTTTGAAGTGTTTTTAGTCAAAATTTGTGCTTGAATGTCTCTTGAAGCAAGTTTACCCATGTCCTAGTCAACAAGCCTATGTTGGGTTTGGACAATAGAAAATTTATCCTGGTGCCCAACAACCACCTTATACCAGATTTGCTCAACAAACTTACCCCTATCAAGGTTACTAGCAGCAGATTCCTTATGCTAGTATGAAGAGGGCTATTTCCCAGGCAATTCCATCTTACCCTAGTTACACTCAACCTGACCTTAATCAACAGTTGCCTTTTGTCGCAACACTTGAATTACTGGATTTATATCGTCTTACCAATGATCCAATTCTTTATGCACCTTGGTGGCTGGTGATTCCTCATAAATTGCCTTCCGATATTTCAAAATTCAATGGAAACCCTAGAGAAGACCATGTTATGACTTTTCATTTATGGTGTTCATCAAACTCCCTGAATGATGATTCAATTAGACTATGTGTTTTCCAGCGAACAATTATTGGTTTGGCTGCAAAGTGGTATATTGAATTACCATGAGCTTCGTTTGACAGCTTTAGATCCTTAGCCACCACATTTTTAACCCACTTCCAGTTACCCATCAATATGAAACTGGAATGGAACTGTTGACCAACTTTAAACAGACTACTGCTATTCACATTTCTGATCAGATTCATGAGTGGCATCGTCATCGTCAAATGGTAAAAACTTATGTTCTTGATCAACTTTTAGCTGAGTGGTTTATAAAATCCTTGTTTCCATCTATCACCAAGGATGTGGATAAAGTAGGAGTTGTTACTAAAGAGCAAGTAATTGCTTGTGCCCAATACTTAGACTTTATTTACACTCATTCTGGCACGCTATATGACAAAATTCCAAATGCACCTAGACCAGCTTTTACTATTCCACCACCTCCATCTAGTGAGGAATCTCATATCGGTGATGGTGTGGTTGGTTCTTCAAGAACACAAATGGCATGTAGACCATCTGGTCAAACACTTGCTATTTCCAATCAAACTTCTAGTGCATCTTATAATACTCCTTCCAAAATAAATGTCTTGTCATTTGACAAAGGTAAGAATGAAAAGAAACATGGAAGCAAGAAGAAGGGGAAAGCTAAAAAGAAACAAAATCCTCCCCTTCAAGAGAAATCATTTGATTCCTCTTCTAGGAAACCTCGTTATCTGTTTAATCTATAATGAGCAGCATTTTACGCAAGACTGTCCTCACTGCTCTGAAGTCTCAAAACTTCTCAAGACTTCTAGTGCATCCGTTGTGTTGACAGACCCTTTTCTGAATCCAAAGACTCATTTGGTTGCTACAGATCATGCTTCCACTTAGCAAATGCTTATGCTATCCATCTCTAAGCCTAAGATTAATGTTTTGGTGACTACACGAAGTAAATATTATAGTAATCCATTGTCTTCATCAAATAATCAGGCTTCATATCAACCAAATACTTCGAATTCAACTTCGTCTAATCCCATTCCACCATAAACTACACCAAAGTTAACAATAAAACCACCTAAGAGAGTTGTACATAAGTCTACATTCAACCCTCGAGCTTGAGCAACACAAAATTATAGCATAGTAGAAGATTTAGCTCAATCACCTTCTTCTATGTCGATGGCTTGAGGTGCTTCAAAACTGTCCCTCCAAAAAGTAGGCTTTATTGTCAGCAATTGATGGAATTGATCCAATAGATTCCAATCTTGTGGTTTTTAACCATGCGGGTTATACACCAAAATTACCAAGTCAGTTAGTGTTCTTGATCCAAGTAAAAACTTTGAATAAACTTGTTCATTGAACCATTGTTGACGAGGGTGCTTCTATTTGTATCATGTCAATAAGTTGCTGGAAAACAGTTGGCTCCCCGCCTTTGTCACGATCACCTACAACGTTAAAATATTTTGATGGTCGCACTTATACACCTTGTGGGATTTTAAGTAACCTGCAGATAAAACTAGGGGGAAAAAATGTAACTGGTTAAGTTGAGGTTGTTTACAGACCCCTTGACTACAACATTTTGCTAGGAAGATCGCGGGTTTATGCTATGGCTGTTGTGGTTTTGACATGCTTTCGTATGATCGCTTTCCCTCATAAAGGAAAAATCACAACAATTGATCAAATTGGCTTCTTTGCCTCTAGTTCATAGGCTATTGGAAGCATTCTGTTAGTTCACGAGAACCCGATATCTCTTCAGAATGTTGGAGTAGGTCTCTTCAAAGATTATTCTCTAATGGGTACTTTTTTGCTACCGTCACCATCACAAATGGCGGAAATTACAAAAGAGACTTGTAACATGATATCTTCCACTTCATCTGATTCATGGAAGATTCCCAACAATTCTGAAGATGATATGTATAATGAAACCATGCTGCTAAGCCCCATTGAGCTTGCATAGCAATCAATATTTTTGGCTTGTGCGGCAAACCCAAATCCATCATCACCAATTGTATGGGTTGATCATTCGTTAGAATATGGTACCTCCTCTGATCCTTTTTCACGTACATTTTCTACTAATGAAGGAATCATCCAATCAATGATGACAAAAGAAGAACCATGGGCAGATTATCATCATCGGTGCCATCTTCTATATCACATAGAAGATGTTTCAAATAAACTAAATCACCTTTTAATTGTTGATTTCCTTTTGAATTCTGTATTTATAGACACAGTAGATTTCAAATGAAACTTATCAAATATCGAAGAAACCATTTCTATCGGCATTTTGACCAAACTTGGAGTTGTACAAAACATCCATGTCAGCAAATATTGTTCTCCATTGGAACTTAAAACTTACCTACTCTTTCCCATGAATTCCATGATATATTTGCCTGGTCATATGAGGAAATGCCATGTATTGATTCCAGTATAGTTTAACATGAGATTAAAATGTATCTGTCCTGTTCATCCAAAGAAGGTTGTTTCCATAAAAGCAGAAATTGAAAAGCTTTTGCATGCTGATTTCATTTACCCCGTTCCTCTTACCGATTGGGTTTCCAATCTTGTTCTTGTCATGAAGAAACAAGCAACAATATGAGTGTGTGTCGATTATAGGGATGTTAATAACGCTTGTCCAAAGGACAACTATCCCACTCCCTTTATTGACTAGATAATTAATGACTATGTGGGATGTGAATTATTCTCATTTATGGATGGCTTTTCCAGTTATAATCATATCAATATCCGCCTAGAAGACCAATATAAAACTACTTTTATTTTTCCCTGGGGCACATTTTCATATAGGAAACTCCCTTTTGGTTTAAAAACATTTGGGAAACTTTCAGAGGGCAATGAATTATGCCTTCCATGACATCAAACACATTGTTCACCTCTATCTAGATGATTTATGTGCTCATTCACGGAAACGTGTTGATCGCCCGCAACATTTGAGAGCTATCTTTTTACGATGCCGACACTACAAAATTCGACTCAATCCACATAAATGTGTGTTTTGTGTTGGTTCTGGTCTTTTTCTTGGTTTTGTAGTGTCTAAAGAAGGAATTTGAATCAACCCTTTGACGGCTAAGCCAATTCTTGATCTACCTCCACCTTCCAATTTACTGCAGTTACAGAGACTCCAAAGGAAAGCTAACTTTCTAAGGAGTTTCATTCCCAACTATGCTGAAATGGCTAAAGGATTTACTCGTCTTTTGAAAAATGGGATTCCATTCCATTGGGACTAGGCTGTGCAAGCTTCCTTTGATGCTCTAAAAGATACCCTGATTCGAGCATCATTAATGTATGCCCCTAATTGTCAAAACGACTATTTCCTGTATCTCGTTGTTGTAGATACAACCATTGCTATGGTTTTATTCCAAGAAGAAGATGGGACTAAACATCCGATCTATTATTTGAGTAAAAATATCAATGATATGGAAGTTAAGTACTCTTATATCAAAATGTTAGCCTTGGTTATTATTCAAGCTGTATAGAGATTTCGCCACTACATCTTGCTTCGAAAGACCACTATCATTTCAGATTGCAACCCTATGACATGCATCTTGTCACGTCAATTGCTAGGGGTGAATATTCAAAATGGATCGTCATTTTTCAGGAGTATGATTTGGAATTCATTAAATCCAAGTCAAAGAAATCTCTAGTCTTTGTCGAGCTTCTTTGCGACCTTCCCTCTACCGATATCAATTTAACAACATAACCATCAATTCTGGATGAGTCTCTATTTTTTATTTCGTCATATGACCCGTGGTATGGAGATATACTGATCTATCTCCAATCCCAAACTTTCCAGCCCGATACCTCTTGCTTGCAACAACGACGTATACGATACCAAGCCAAAGATTATTTGATCATTGATGACACCCTTTACCGTTGTGGTATCGATATGATTTTATGGAGGTACCTCACTCATGAGGAAGCCGAGAAAGTTTTGAATGATTTCCATTTTGGTGCTTGTGGTGGACATTTATCTAGTTATGCTATCGCACATAAGATTCTTCGTGATGGTTACTTCTGGCCAACTATATTTAATGATTGCATTATTGTTGTCAGAAGTTGTCATGCATGCTAGATTTTTGACTACAAAACACAATTACCACCTGCACCACTACATCCTATCGTCGTTGTTGGACCATTTTCAAAATGGGGCATCGATTTTATGACATGTAACCCTACCTCGGCCAGGGGGCATGGGTATGTTATTGTCATTGTGGACTATTTTACGAAATGAGTCGAGGCCATGCCTACACTAAACAACAGTGGTGAGACAACTGCTCTTTTTTCTTCAACCATGTGGTTGCACCATTTGGTGTACAACAAGCTATAGTTATAGATCATGGTTCAAATTTTCACAATCATATGATGACTGAATTGACTGCCAAGTTAGGAATTTCACATGATAGTTCTACTCCTTATTATCCGCAAGCTAATGGACAAGTTGAAGCTATCAACAAAATTTTGAAGTGAATGCTCCAACGAATTATAGGACTTCATAAACAAAATTGGCATTTAATCCTATACTCGGATTTGTGGGATTACCGAACCTCAGTGAGAAATGCAACTGGATTCACACCTTTTCAATTAGTGTATGGTCTGGAGGCAATATTTCCTGTAAAATGTGAAATTTCATCATTAAAACTCACGATTGAACTGTTATCTGACACTTCTGAAGAAGAAGCACATTTCTTAGAACTCATCCATCTAGATGAAACACATCGTGAAGCCGCATCAGCTAATGAAGCGCATAAGAAATGAATAAAGGCACAATATGACCGAAATGTCAAGCCTCGCATTTTCTCAGAAGGAGACCTGGTCTTGCTTTATGATCAGGAAGTTGATAAACTAGGAGCATGGAAGCTTGAACCATTATGGATGGGCGCCTATATTGTCAAGCGTGTTTTGGCAAAAGGTGCTTATGGGTTAGTTGATTATGATGGAATTCCATTGTTGCAGCCCTAAAATGGGTTGTATTTGAAATGTTACTATCATTTATTTTGTGTAGTAATAAGCATTATATATATGCTTTATTTGCATGTGTGTGTGTTACAGTGTGAATTTTATATTTTTTTATGTGGTTAAATAATCCGCTTTGCATTTGTTGCAGATGTCATAATCTTTGGAACCATTTGTTGGTTATGTCGATGGTGCTAGTTGTAGTATGCAAAATCTATCTTCTGCAGCATGGGCCATATTTGCTCCAAGTGGTGAGTTAGTGAGTTTTCAATGGATTTGTATCGATCATTCTACGAACAATATCGTTGATTATAGTGCATTGATTGAACTCCTCTCTGGTGTCATTTCGCTTGGCATTCACTGAATCATCATTAGGCTAGACTCACAACTTGTCGTACTGCAACTTACAAATGTTTATACCGTCTGAAATCCAATATTTTATCATATGTTCCTTAGAGTTCGTCTCTTGGAAAGACATTTTGATTACATGCAATATCAACACATTTCCAGGAACTTTAACACATTGACGATTCATTAACAAACTATGTGTTAAACAGAAATTTACAACACATTTAAAAGTAAATGTTCAATTCACATCAATAGTTGAATAGGATAACACATAACCATATCAAAACATTGAAATTAAGATAGATAGATGTTTAAAAGTTTTTACAAAATTTGTATCCAAGACTCAAAACTCAAAATGCATATAGGAAAACATCCTAAGTAGACCTAATGATGCTCATGATAACAGGTCACAGCCTAAGATATCATACGCAATAGCCTCATCCAATGGCTAGGTACACCAATAGTATGGCATTGCAACCTCATCGATAACTCCTTGATCCGAACATCCGGAATACCGAGGGTTAACCCCTCTATATGATCATGTAACGCTGCCAGTGTCTCGGTCAAATCCAAATCCTGGAGAACTGCTCTTCCAACATTTCTCCACGTTGGTTCACCCGCCTCCTGTTGATGTCCCATTGGTTTAAGAGTACCAACATCTACATGCATGAGAACATTTTTAGCTTAGTCTTGGAAACATGAAAAACACAAAAACATGTAGAAATTAAAAAATTGAAAACACTTGGCCAAAACAATTTACCTATAGCACCCCATTGGGCACCCACGGGTAACCTCAAATTTGGATCTCCATGAAACTCCATCCCCGCATATGGATTATCCTCGATGACAATGTGTTGTCGACTGAGCCAACTAAATAATGCAAGAGGAAATGAGATTGATGATTGACCAGCATGTTGAGCCATCAACTCAACCCATCTCTGCATCCGGGATCTCTAGGACCATTCAAACTCAATGGTACATGTTGAGGTTGCACCAATGAGATTCTCTCTAAGGTAAAGGCGATCAAGATTGAACCATAGCTAAAATTCTTCGCCTTGCCACTCTTTACCTTGGTCAACTGCTCTTTCGTTGAAGAGAGAACTACCTCACACTAGTTGAATGTAGTTGGCTCAATACACTCAAGTGCAAACTGCATATATGATTTGTTCACCAGATGAAGTGTCACACTACCCGCCAATTTTGCGATAGTGAAAAGGATTGTTCACAAGGGAAAATCAGAACATCCATGATGTTGATCTTCCCATCTTTACTAGGTTGTGACCCTGGCTGACAGAAATTTCGAATGTAGTCCCTCACTGATTTACCCCCATAAGAAGAACCTGAAAGAGATATGGGGGCACCACGTCTCGACAATCCTATAAGGAAGTAAACATCAACAATCACTATAGGGAGCACTTTGCCCCCTATGTGAAAATCCCAATCCACTGGATCCCATGAATGAACTAGGAACTGCAATATTTCTAGTTGTTACCTCATCCCAGACAACCTGAAGTATTTGAGTAACCCACAGTCTCTGAGGGCCTCAATTGTACCCGGATCATTTAGGGCAACCATATCCTGTTCTTCATGCTCTCTTTCATGTCAATTAATAGTCATTCTGATCCGATCAAAGCCTGAAATCAAACCATAAGCTTAGTTAAGATCCATTTCATGCAAAAAATTGAATTTTTTTGGGTAAAATAGGAGAAACAAATTTCTCAACTAAGCCCAGCATAGCCCAAGACTTGAGACAGTGCATTGTAGAGCAGCTACCCTTATGTTTGGGTGCATTGCAGTGCAGTTTTCAATTTGTTAGGTTGCGCTGATACTAAGGCGAGGTATATTTTTCGTAGGGACCCCAAAACCCTAAAAAAACTTGCCTAAAACTGCAAAAGAATGAACTTAAATGGAAGAGAAATGGTATATCTCCTACCTAGTCCTGATGGCGCAACAAATGATCCACAGCATCTCTCGCAATTAGTTGTTGAAGTTCGAGGTAAAAATTGGTTCAAAGCACAAAACTGAATAGTAAATATCAAATGGTGAAAATGACTTGGTAAATTCTTATTTTATGTTTATTTCGTGTTCATTTAATGAATAAACTATAGTTTTTAGATATTTTTACCAATGAAACAGGTATGTTTAATCCGTTTGGTGTTTCTTTGAACAAGTTTACAGCTGATACAGTGAATTTGACGTGCACGATCGTGAATTGTACTTTTGACCATAAAGCATACTTTTATCTCTTTTTTGAGCTTTGTTAAACATCAAAAAAGGAACCCCCCCTAGAGTCCTCTTTAAGCTCTTTTCAGACTCTTGAAATATGAAAAGATTGTCGAGCGCTTGTCCTTTTCAACTCATTAATGGATTGGAAACAACATCTACTCAATATAAGTTTAACCCTTTTCCATACTGAGATAGATTATTTACAAAAAAGGAATACGTTGATCGAACATGGTAAATAGGTTCTCTCTTGTATTATTTTACGCTTTTTCGAACTTGAGAGACAAATTTATGAAAAAGAACTTGTGGAGTTTTCTTTTTGTTCCTTTTCAAACTCTCTAAACATGAAAAGGATTGAGTTCTCATTGTCGTTAAACTCATTAAAATATCAAATAGCGACAAACTTGTCCATCATGACAAGATTGAGTTTCACCTTCACTAGGCTCGTTAAAACATCATATAGCAATGGATTCACCCGAAGGGTGGAATTATACTACAAGCATATGTTATCCTCCTTAAGCTTGTTAAAAAATAAAGACGTATTGGTCAGAAATGACTGGGGAAAATGGGAAAAGAGGTAAATCACTTTATGGTAGCAAGTCGCCCTTAAACATGACACTTTCACTTCATCTCTGTGACTATTTGGGTTGGGTTATCTACTTGATGGTTATCATACCTATGGTCTATCACACCATCCATCACTTTGGTTTTGGGTCAATGCTGCCAATTCATTCAGTGTCGCCGACAAGTTCAAGAGAAGTCACTCAGTGAAACTCATCCTTTGCAATACTCATAAACCTTCATTTTCATGACCATCATTCCTAAATCTTGTGTCGTTAGTCACATTCCATCTCCAACATCATTACACTCATTTCATTTCGTTGATGGGGGATACATCAAGGCCCTCTTGCAATGAGTTGCTTCTTGTCAACATCAACACATTATCCAAGAAGTTGACTTAGAAACACCCTTCCAATACCTGCAGGCTTGCATACATCAATGGCATGTTTCTCGCTTCATGCGACAGGTTGAAATCACTGGCCTTCGACCGAAATACTTTGTATGGTGTTCGACATCAAAACATTATTCACACCATGTAGAATGTACTGTAGTACCTTGAGAATCATTATCATTATCGGTGATCTCTCTCGTGTCTGTTAATGGATTACATCATTGACTGGTAATCAAACCGTGTCTTTGCATGTTCGAATTTAGATCACATATTCACATGGTTAGATTCATACTTGAGTGAATGATTGGACGAGATAGAAGACCCCGAATCTAGTTTCATCCATCCGGGCTACGATTTCAGGAGAGTACTAAATCATCTATACAATGGATTTACATGAATGGTCATCCTATCATGGGTCTATATCTATAGACGACTATCTATCTACATGTAATGAAAAGTTTATATGTTGAATATGGGTATGCCTTCCCTCATAAATTCATGAAAAAATTCAAAATATCATGATATTATGTATTGTAACCGATGCAAGTCACCACCCGATTCAAATCCTCTCTGTCACATCGTAAAGCATATCACTCGAAATTATCATTTTTGACTTCGTGATTTAGGGGGAAACTGTTATAGGTCTATTTGGGTACATCACTCCCTACATTTAGATCAGTACTATTAGGGCTCATCAAACCCTAATTTAGTTGTTACATGCCCTAGACAAGTCATCACATTGAATGCTTCCTTCTATGAAATTTTCTAGCCTGAAGCCTTGCTGAAATGCCTCCTTGGGACACCAACGCAGCCTTGGTTAGGGGTAAATGCGCTGCAGAGTAGGCAAGCCCATTCTGGCCTGTACTGCAGTGCACTTAGGCCCTCTTTGACTTGCGCTGGGTGATATTGAGCAAAATTTGCATAGGGTTATGTGAATATTCCTTGAATATAGATGATTCTAGAAGGATCCCATCTCTTATCTCCTCCTATGAACTCCAAATTGGATAGGATACGGATCCATTAACCTCCTATCCTCTCATCCCTTGCTCCATGGAAACTAACCCCAAGTTTGGAAAACCATTCAATACCCTCATTTATGACAAAACCACCTCCATTTCCTATAAATTGAGCACTCATCATAGTGATTAGGGGGCTAGAATCTAAAGTTTGTAAGGAAATTCTGTTGGTTTGAGAATTGAGTTCATGTCAAGCAATGTTATGCTGCTGGAATGGTGTGCTTTTGATGTCGTGAGGGTTGGACTGAAGTTGGAGGAGTGGCACAAGATCAAACTGTATTTGGTGATACTCTTCCTTCAACATTAATAAAGAGCTTATTCCTTTTCTCATAGTATTGTTCATATTTGTGATGATTATGTGTTTCAATGTCTTCGATTCCATTGTTTTATAGTAGATAGATCATGTATGCTTTGATCATTTCTTGTTTCTATTTCTCTTAATATAGGTACCTTTTGAGCGGATGTAGTTCAAGTGGGAGTGATAGGAGCAATTCAAAAGAGATCAAGGAAGAAAAATACTACAAGTAAGTTCCTTCATCTCATCTATCTACTGCAGGAAAAGGTTAAACTACTTTCTTTCTGTTGTTCTAGGTGTAGTCACCCACCTAGGGAAAATGTGTTTATCTCCATATAACAGCTAGTCAAAAACATACATACATATATACACATAAACATTAGCATAATCATGATCACAACATAATTACTACATAGCATAAGGTTAAGGTTGAGATAACTCCCTTTATCTGTGCACAACATTCACAAAATTGAGAACAATAGCTCCCAACATAGACAATGCATCCTATGCCTCAAATCCATTTACTTTACCTTTCCTGATTAATTTTCTCATGACTATCCTACCACCGTCCATTTACATCAATGGACCCAACCATTCTAACTAGTTTGCATACTCTTGCGTTCAACTGCCCTTATACATGCACCAAGCTTCATGCGGGCTTTACATTACCTGTTGGGTTTCATCCATCTCTTCCCGCACTCCATTAACTTCCCTCTTTCCTAATCAATTCCCAAGACCCACAAAACATAAAAGGAAATAACAAGGACAAACAAAAAGAAGCCATGAAAACCAATACAATACAACACAAACAAAGTGGCATGATCATGCACTAGACGCAATCAAAACCATAAATCAAGCACAACAAATCACAAAAGACCAAAAGCAAAAGACTAGCAACAAACACCATGACTCTATCCCCATGGTTCCTAGTGCTTCCAAAGGAAATCTCAACCCGAACCTTCTTCAATATTCCATGATAGTCTCTTTTGTCATGCAATTCCCTGCATCATACTACCATACACACATAATTGTCAATGTATAAATAAATATAACAATATACTAGCTATCTTACCTTGCCATGCTAAGCACGTTGCCTTATAGCTGAACATATTTGTGTCATGTCTTAAATGACTCCAATTCTCTTGACATATATAGCTATAACTGGACACCAGTTGTTATACATGTCAAATCCATGTCCATGAATATAGCATATATCCACATAATTTTAGACAAATTAGGGTTAAGAAGACTTCATGTATGCAAAGCACTCATTCGTTTGGAATTACGGTATCCAAAAATAGCCAAAGAAATTCTCACCCAATTCCTTTCCTTTACGTTTCTACAATCGAATCTTACTATGTATTGTCGCATCACCCAATTGCTAGCTATATGAACAAATCAACTATTACCTTGTCATGCTAATACCAAGCATGTTTCCCTACAACTTCTCACACGTGTCAATCACATGTTCCAAAGATCAAGACAGCACATCTATTAATCTAAAATCAACCTTTACTAAGTATAGAAACCATGTCATACTCAAAAATCAACTCAGATTCATTAGTCATAATACATAATGCTACAACTATCACCTACTTACACTCACGTACATATCAATTGTCTCAACACATATGTGTTAGTACAACCATATTAAAACAAGATCACTATGCCATGTAATCTTATAGACACATACGCATATCATGCAAGTAATGAAACATTCAAATAACAGATAGGTGACATAATAGACACCAAACACTCAATGGCATAATCAAATATTCAAGCACCAAGTAGATGACATAAGAAAACTCATACCTTAATGTATCTCAGGGGAGGCTATATTCTCTGCGCAATCAATCTAGATTAGCACGATATAACTTCACAACACATCAACTCAAACATAAATAAGGTCCTGATATCCATAACAGTAACTAGCTAACATGTTCACATCATAAACTCACAAACAATTGACGTTCATGCCTAACAATCACATATGCACAGTCAGTGTAGATTAGTATAACAAATTATCACAAAATATATACTCATACCTGAATACCATTACCATAACCATTTGTACAAGCCAATCCAGATTAGAATGATACATATAACATCAAGATCCTAATGCAATAGCCATAATCATCAAGCTAACTAACATATAACAACAACAAGTTAACATATAACATACACTTCAACAACATATAACATAATCATCAAGTCAACTAACATAAAACAACAACAACAATGCATATAACAACAAGTTACTATCCTTCATGATTATTTGATGCATGTACATATGATCACACTAATTAACTAACATCTATCATACATGTAACCATAATAACACTAGAATGACAAGCATATAATTAACCCTAATGCTTATAACAACCATTAACCACATACCTGCATGTCAAAGATACAAACTTAAATGGAAATCTACTCTTACCCCGAATTCTTGTGTTGCAATATCGCTTTGGTGATCTGCATCTCCTACTCTATCTCATCCAACACATTAGAATCATAACAACCAACAACATCATTATGACCTAAATTGCATACAATGACCTCATGATGCATGTTTGACCCAGTGTACATGCATAACCATAACCATGACAATTTGTGCATAACAACATATAAACACTAACATGCATAACAAATGCATATACAACCGACATATATTCATGAAAATCACATCCCAACACAAACATCATCAACTTCCACATGTCAACACAATTTTAACAATCACTACCACCATTCATACATAACAAGAACATATACAACCTACATGCATGCATGACAATCCACATTCTTCCCATCCATTCCAAGTGTTGAACCATGCTCTGATGCCACTCTATGGTATTAGATATCACCCAAAAAGAACGGAAACCAAACACCACCCAAAGAGAAAGAAACCTGCTCTGATACCACTCTGCAACACCCTCCGCCCACAACTACCCAAGTAACCAGGCAATCGAGCTAAACATGTGACAAGAAGTTACTATGATATGATTTGACTCCCTATGTGTCAATTGAGGAAGTGGAAATGGTGGAACATATCACACACACCTTCCACATCAACAACAAAACTTCCAGGAGCCGTCCCAATCACTTAGGTAACCAGCCCTTGAGACCAACTAAAGTTTTAGTGCATCAAACCCCTTGACGCTCCCTTGATATGGACAAGGGTGCATTTGGGAGGCTCTAGAAGCTCCCACATCAAGGAAAGGGGAGATTCTGAGGACTTTTTTCCCCAATTCTGTGCCTACAACTCTAGGATTTTTCAAGCTCAGAGCTTAGGTCACTACCTAGAAATCAAATACATTTTCAGAAATGAAATTTCACAGTGGTACAAAGATACATTTGCAAAACATCAACGAGGACTAGACTAGACATCTACTAGCCATCACAAGCATTTCATCAAACATGTCACAAACATGAAAGCTACAAGTCTTAACAGCGTAACTAAGCATAGGAGTCTCATACTTATCTAAAAATCGCCAAGAAGCATTGATGCCTCAACACATTAGCTGCAATTTCATCTATTAGGCAATAGATATATTGTTAATTCATTTATAAGTAAAAATATGATATGAGCCAAACATCATGACAGTCATAAAACTCATTCATAACCAACATATAAACATTAGAGATGCTAAGCATAGAACAACCATATAATCCACATAACAATAAGCATATTTATCCATCAATACCATAGGAAAGAGATTTTATTTCCACAAGAAAAATGCAACCAAGTCTGGGACTTCCACATACCACCCGACCATAGATATGGTTGTGCCAAATCTCTCTTGATCCAATTGTCCTCATGCCATATTCCAAGCATGAATGTAAGATATCATGGAACAATCCATCAAAACTGAACCAGGGATTCCAGAGGCAAAACCACCTCAATCCATCAAACAGTAATTCCACCTCATGATCTAACATCACAAACCATCATCAGATTGGTCTCTACCAAAGCCTTCTAGGAATCCAGAGCATTTGTTCCAACCAAGGCTTCCAAGACTAGTAACTCAACCCACAGTTGTCGTCAGGCTTCTAGAGTGTTTGTCCAACCCGGGCTTCCAGGACTAGTAACTCAACTCACCAAGGGCTTCCAGAGCGTTTTCCAACTATAGCTTCCAGGACTAGTAACTCAACCTAAGCTGTTACATAGATTCCAAAGCGATTTTCCAACCAAGGCTTCCAAGAACTAGTAACTCAACCCAAGCTAAAGGAAACATGAGAACCAACCAGAAAAAAAAAAAATAAAAAAAATAAAAATAAAAATAAATAAAAAAATAAAAATAAAAAATAAATAAAAAATAAAAAATAAATAAAATAAAAAAAATAAAATAAAAATAAAAAAATAAAAATAAAATAAAAAATAAATAAAATAAATAAATAAATTAATGAAATAATAAAAATAATAAAAATAAAAAAATAAAAAAAAAAAAAAATAAAAAAAAAATAAAAAATAAAAAATAAAAAATGAACCCACAACATCATGATTATCCTAGAAATGGTAATAGGAAAATACATTGTCAATTTAGGCAATATTCCATGCCAATGATAGATCATGACCAATAAACCACATGCATATTTCATGCTTGCCAAAACTAGTGAGGAAAACATATATGCAACTCGGTACTTACAAGCAAAACTCGTTGTAGTTGTTGATCCCGATGTCCTCTTGCACATTCATGTTCTTCCTTTTCCTTATTTCTCTAAGCATCCAAGTATGCCACACTCTCTAAGAATGATCCAAGAAAACTTTAAGTGTCCAAGATTATGAGAGAAAGAGAATAAAATGAGAGCTCCAAAATTGAACTGAAAAAAGTTGGGAAAAAGCTTGCCAACTGATCCTCAGAAGACTTTTTATTAATGAGGCTTCTAATTTCTTCAATTTTCCATTATTTTCCTTCATTTTCCTCCCCGCATGCAACTTGTGACCTTTCACCTTCCTTTTCTCCTAATTTCCTTTATTTTCATATATAAAATGCTAATTAATTCCTCTTGCCTTCTCAAATTCATTTTCCATTTCCTTTGCCAATTTCTGTAGCCATTAATAAACCGAAGTCACACCCCACTAGGATGTTTTTTCCACCATTCAGCTTAGAATACGTGTCCCATGACCTTGGTCTTATATATTTTTACATGGATTTTTAACCAGGGTTGTTACAATTTATTAATTAGTTTGGTCACTTTTAGCGTTGTCTCTTTCTAGTGCTCTGGCATTGCAGAAGGAATAGCTTTTGGTAATCATATCTGACTCCTTTAATGTTTTTATTTGTCCTTTTTCTTTTCTAAATGTTAGAGTATGGAATATTTATTCTCATTGTTTCGTGTTTCGTATCTGTGGCAGGTTTCATGGGAAAACCCCTTAACAACTTTGGCAGGTTTCCATTGATATGAAGGTATTCATCTTCCTATCTTTATTATTCTTGGGTATATTTTTGTTGTCTCATAATTCTTTTAAAGAATTTAATTGACTCAGGGTTTCCCAGTCTGATCAAGCGAATATCCACCCATGATTTCACTGTAGGTAATTTAGTTAGGTTTCATGTGTTTCCACACTTCATCTAATTTTTTCTTGCAACACTTCTTTGCTCACCAACTGGGATTTGCTGCAAGGTTCCAGGTTAGCTCAAGGTTCTTAGGTTTTTGAACAATTTGACTAAGGTTCCTTGCCATAGTTTCTCATTCCCTCAGTCCTTCTACAAAGAGGGTGTTAAACTTTGTCATGTGGTTTAGCACCATTGTTTGTCGC
Organism: Pinus taeda; assembly: GCA_000404065.3. Lineage (NCBI taxonomy): Eukaryota > Viridiplantae > Streptophyta > Pinopsida > Pinales > Pinaceae > Pinus > Pinus taeda. The sequence continues at coordinate 29,963 of APFE030919416.1, read as the reverse complement.
AAAAGGGATTTTTCTTCAATTATATAGAGGGGATTTTGTTTGTGCCCCTTTTTCTTCCTTTTGGTTGCTACAAAGGTTCCTCACTGGTTTTGTTTCACTTTTTAACCTCTATTCCCACTTTCCTTGTGCAGATATGGTGGAGTATACTATGGAACCCCTGACCACAATTCTTTTCTGCTTCAAGTGTCAGCATAATGAAACATCAATACGCCAGTTACAAGTTAAATTTCCCCCTTCCACATTTCTATTAGAATGAAGGCTTTCTCATTTTTTAAGAAAATTTCATAAGAAAACTTATTATATGGTTTTCCATGAAGGTAAAATTAGTCAAGAATATTTCATAAGAAAGGAAACAATGATTATTGTAGATAAATTTCTTTAGTCATTAGAATGTTTCACAGCCAAGTGGTATCTTCTATGAAGGAAAATATATGCCATATCCATAGAAATTGAGCTCAAATTCCTTCAACATACCTTTAAATTTGCAAAAATCCATAATTCTTCACATTTGCAAATATTGTTTCAAGATGGACTTGATGGGATTCAAAACTTATTCTCCATTCAAGCCATGAGGGGTGTGACGTCAAATCTAAATTCATATTTTCCAAGGAAATATGGAAAATTATTTCTGTATCAATTTTGGGGATTCTAGAACTTTACTCCCAATTCTAGAGGCATATCTTGAAGTACAAAAGTGTGTTATGTAGAATTATTGCGATAAATAATGAATTCATTTAGGGGTGTAGTCTTGAATTGCATCACTGATGTTTTTAGAAGGACTACTCCATTTATTTCTTGGATTTTGAATCCAATTTATTGTGTTATAAAATCTAAGAAATACACACTAATTGGTTCATTTTCAATCCACTGCATCTTTCCTTTGATTAGTGGTTAACTTGTTCATCATTGACTTGCTTTGAACTATCTACTACATTTCTTCGTAAATTGGTTATAGCAATGTTATCATTAGTGAAGTCATTTAGGGGTGTAGCATTGAATTGCATAACTGACGTTTTTGGAAGGACTACTCCATTTATTTCTTGGATTTTGAATCCAAATTGTTGTGCTATAAAATTTGAAAAATACAGCATAATTGGTTCATTTTCAATCCCTTGTATGTTTTCTTTAATTAGTGGTTAACAAGTTCATTGTTGGCCTACATTGAACTATCTACTAAATTTCTTCATAAGTTGGTTATATTAATGTTATAATTATCTCTAAATGTGTTGTAAGAAGTCTAAAAATTAAGGATTCAACTTATATACCTCCAATATTCTTAACCATTTCCATCTTCATATCTGACATAGGGATATGGTGTATTCCTTATTGAATGCAACTTTGTGGATTAGAAGTTTTTCTTGTATCTGGTGATGATTTTTATCTTTGAATGAGGAATTAAGATTTAAATATTTTTTTGACTTTATAACATAATGCTAGATCATATGCTTATACTCATTACAATGTTCAAAGAAATTATTTCTGGTGTAGTAAGAAATAAGCTCCTAGTAATATCAAATTTAACACATCCAAATGACCATAACGCCATGTTCATTCAATTTTGCAATTGATATCATCATCAAAATCAATAGCTAGTACTACATTCGTACATTAACTCCAATATGTATTTCATTAAACTGACAATCAAATACCATGCCGAAAATCTCTAGAAATATGCAACATTCCAAACATAAATACAACATAAACTTCTACAACTCAATCTTAGAAATAATTGGATGCAAACAAAACTATCTTCAACAAAATTATACTACACCCTTATGGGGAAATGGCCAAACACTTAGACCCGTGACATGTTAATATTTAGAAAAACTATAGCAACACATCTTTAATTAAAATTTCAACCCTCTAGGGAACCAACGACCCCTTGCCACCTATGTAAAAATCTAATTTATACGAGAAGCACAAGGGTCAAACTACTTCAACCCCAACCAAATTCTATAGTTAAAACGTAACCATCCTTCATTTCAAAACTTAACAAATATATTTTGTTTTGACACGGAGGACCACATTACACGTTATAATTATACTCTGCAAAATACTGGTATCGAATCTATCCCTTGTTCATGAGGCAACACTCGATGATTATGTGTAACGTGCATGATTAACTAAACAAATTTTCATACAAACAATCCATATGATCCTGCATCACTTTCATTCTCCCTTGATCCCTTGATTTTTAATCATTATCATTATTATTCAAATATTATCCAATTTTGGTTTCATTCTTTAATCTGAGTGGATATTGTTGAGTGATAAGTGTTTGCTTTACTCCATTCTACATTATTTTCAATTACTCTTAAATTTGATGATTTGTTTAATTTTGAAGTCATTAAGTGTTACAGTGAATGAAAGTTGAATCTAAAGCATCATACAAAGCATGAACTTTTCAAAGTCATTATGTGGTATAGAGGGTGATACCACACACATCTCATTATTATCATCCATTTTGCTTTGTTATTAGAAATCACATATACCAGTAAGTTTTTCTATATTTGATAGATATTATTGATGAAAAAAAATAAAGAATCAAATTATATGATTTTTATTTTGATAATTAAAATGAATAAAAAAAATCTTAAATATTTTTGTTGGCGTCATGAATACATTCACTTTGAGGTATTTCTTGTAGGCGAAGCTCTTAGATATCTATACCATGTCTTTCTTTAATTGGTCTCATTTTTCTCTTGTCTCATACATTCTTCTTTGTGGGGAATTCTTTCATTTTCTATGCTGCAAATTTGTAAATCATCTTCTGTAATATAAATGTTTGTTTACATGTTTTAATCATTTTTTTGTAAATATGGATGAAGAGGAGCATTGACTTTCGTAAGGCTTTAATTTTTCTATAATTTAGATTTTGATATCCTTTTTCTTGTAAATTTTTAGTTTTTTTGTTATTTGAAAGTGTTGTTTCCATGTTTTCTATATTTCTTTTGGGAGGAATATGGTTGAAAGGGTTAATCCCTTTTAAAGAATTCATTTTTTCTTATAAAGATTAAAATCTTAATGGCATTCTCTATAAATGGTTGAAGGGATCAATCCTTCAAATGATTCTTTTTTTTGTAAAACTTAAATTTTTAATAACATGCTTCATTAATTTTGTTTGTAAATGTGGTTGAAGGGGTTAATGTCTTTCAAAGGATTCATTTTTTTTAATTCTTAATATTATATATATATATATGGTCAAAAAAGTTGCATTATATTATCATAGTTTCAAGAACAAAATACATCAACAGATTATCTAAGTACATCATTACTGCCACATTAGGAAAAATAATAGGCTTGAGGGCTAACAAGAGTTCTTCTCTAGACAAGATTGAGTCTATGAAGAAGCCAAGACGACACGTGTCATTGGTTATTTCCAAACCAAAAGTAGCACAAGAAGATCATTTTCCAAGGTTACACATTACGAGGGTAGGTTGGGGGGAAACGGTGGCGAGGCTACAAAGAACGCTACATGCTCATGCATGTGGTAATCAATATGCTCTACCCACGTCTCCAATGCATGGAGGTGGTCATTTGTTGGTCAAAGTTGTCGCCGAAGGCCATCTATGGAGTCTAGGAGTTCAATCTGCGTGTGTTAGAGTTTGTTGATGTAGGCCACCAATTCATTCTAGTCATCATAGTGTTGTTCCCTTAGAGTCTCCATGCTCAGATGGAGATTGTTCAATTGTGCCGCAATGGAGTCCAAGCTGGTCAACGCTTCTACGTGGCCTAGGGAGAAACTTGGGGACATGGTTTCCTTAGCATCAGAGTGGCGTCTCTCGATCAATTTTGAGCCTGAACTGGACACATCCTGTGGTGGACAGTTTTCCAAACGATGATTATCTCCCCCCCTGCGAGTGCGACCTCTCTAGCTTGGCATACAACTGACTCCTCCTCTGCCAGTTACACCACTGTGGGGACGAACCTGGCTTCCCTATGCAACCCACCACACAAGCCTAATATGGACCAAACACAAAAATACACTACTTACCTCCCCAGTGTTAGGGTTCACTGTATACCAAGTGAAATTCTCGTACCCCTCCCCACTGTCTGTCAACGAGCTGGGGGTGCATGCTACCAGTCTCTAAAGTGGACAAGCCACTTTAGGGGAAGAGCCACGACCCAAATTCTCTGCCACACTACCTCTCCAAAGGATAAATCTCATTCCTGAAGTAGACCCAGAGTGAGGTAGGGGAAGCGAAATCCCACCACCCACACTCTCCAACCCCAGGACTGTAATTCTCGTCGCGATAGATATTGCAGTTCTCTCCTTGATTCCACAGCAAGAGTGCTTACAAGTTCTAGTCCCCCACATACCCTCCTGCACTGAACTCATCCTACACCATCGCCCCAATCCTTCGCCTGAACTGTGACACTAATACCTCACTGCTCTCTCGCACCCACCACTCCCTCCTCATCGTCCAACAGCTGCAAATGGAAACCCTCCTACCTTTGTTGCACATTAAGTAACGCTCGTCGGAGGAGCCCAGGGCCCAACGGACTTTATGACGTTCGTGTTATGCGTGGAGGCCATCTGGCTCCACAATCCAATTCGGAGCCACCTGTCACGATGATTGGACACACCCATCGGCGACATTTTTCTAAATTTTCAATCTCTTCTAACATTTAAAAAAAATGTTTGCATGTTCTATCTATTTTTTGTAAATATGGTTGAAGTTGTTAGTGACTAAGAAAGGAACTTTTTATTTAATAGTTTTATTTCTTAATAATTTAGATTTTGATATATTTTTTTCTAAATCTCTAGTATCATTTGTCATTGAAATTTTTTTATTTTCCTTTCATAACAATCACTTTTGTAAATTTTCATTTAATAATTTAGAAGTTGTTATCCTTTTAATATGAATCTTTGGAGGCTTATGTTATTTAATTTTTTTCTTATACAATAAATATATTTTTTTGTAAACATAGTTAAAAGGATCAATGTTTTTCACAACATTCCTATTTATATAGTTTCAATTATTAATAATTTGGATTGTGTCATCCTTTTTCTAAGACTTTAGTCGAGTCTTCTAATATTTAAGATTTTTGTTTCCATGCTCTACAATTTTTTATAAATTCGAATGAAGGGCCAATGCCTTTTAGAAAATTAATTTTTGTAAGGCTCTAGTTCTTAAAAATAATATTTTGTTGTCTTTTTTTTAATCTAGTGTCTTACTATTATTTAAAAAGTTTGTTTCCAAACCCTTTTTTTTCTAAATATCGTTGAAAGGGCCAATGACTTTCACAACATTAAATTTTGTAAGGCTTCAATTCTAACAATTAAGATTTGTTATCCTTTTTTCTAGATATTCAGTCTCTTATGTCATTTAAAAAATATATATTTTTTGTTTCCATGTTGGAATTTTTTTTTCAATATGACCTATGTCAATTCCTTTCAAAGCTTTTTTTAGGTTTGTAAAAGCTTCATTTCCTATGTGTTTTGGACTAAATTGCTTAAACAAAGGACTTTGTCTGGGAGCGTTATAAATTATTTGTTATAGTATAATGACATTTATTTTCTTTTGTGATTTTCAATTTTTTAATCAACAATATCAATATTCAAATATTTTTATTTCAATGTCATATGTTACATCCAAAATAAATTTTTAATTTCATTTTTTCATTTAGGAGGGAGGAACACTTCTATTGGCATGAAAATATAGAGGAGAATATACAATTTGTTACACTATCGAAAGATTATTTCAATTTTTTATCCATCATTATCTCTTATACAACCTCCACCCCTTGCTTAACCTATAAATGAGGGGCTCATAGCCCTATCATTACATGGATAGCTTGTGAAATAAGTTTTGATTCTCTCTTTCATGTTTTCTACAAAGAAATTTGTTCTTCTAAGTTTTGATCTCTCTTTCCTATCTTTACAAAGAACTATACTCTTATGATGCCAGTGAGGCTAATAATACGTTAACCAAAAGCCCATTGTTGTCTAGTGTAATTTGTACACAATGACTAACTCCACAACTAACTAGACAATACCTTTCATAACAATAAATTCTGTAAACCTTCAATTCTAATAATTGAGATTTTGTCATCATGTTTTCCTAGATCTTCAATCTCTTCTTTCATTTAACAAAAATAAATTTGTGTTTCCATTTTGGAATCATTTTTTTGTAAATATGGCCTATTCCAATGCCTTTCAAAGTTTTTTTTGGGTTTTTATAAGCTTAATTTCTTAGGTTTTTTAAGTAAATTTGCTTAAACAAGGGACTTTGACTGGAAGCCTTATGAATGTTTTATTGTACAGTATAATATTAACAATTAATTTCCTTTTGTGCTCTTCAAATTTTTATTTGACAATATCCATATTCAAATATTTTATTTCAATGTCATATATTACATTCAAAAGAAATTTAGTTTTAATTTTTCATTTAGGAGGGAAGAACACTTCGATTAACATGAAAATATAGAGGAGAATATACAATATGTTACACTATCAAAGGAATATTTCAACTTTTACCTTTCATTGTCTCTTATAAACCCTCCCACACCTTTCCTGATCTATAAATGAGGGGCTCATAGCCCTCTCGTTACATGGATCCCTTGTGAAAAAGGTTTTGACTCTATCTTTCTTGTCTTCTACAAAGAACTCTACTCTTCTAAGTTATCATTTCCATTTATTTTCTTTACAAAGAATTATGCTCTTTCAATACCTATAAGGCCGATAATATGCTAACCAAAATCCCATTGTTATCTATTATAATCTACACATTTACTAACTCAAAAACTAACTTTAAACCTATTTTGTCACTATGCTTTCACTATCCTTTTAGATAGCATATGAGGATGGTATCTTTGTTATCATTCAAAGCTTAAGTTATTTTAGTTTTGCAATGCTTCGAGGGAGACATGAGCACATACATTTTCTATTGTTTTGGAAAAACACCATCAAGGATTCAATCCCATTTCCAACTCCTTCATTCACATTTCTCCTTGAATATAAGGTGCAATGCTCCGAAGCCAACTCCTTCATTCACCTTTCTCCTTGAAAATGAGGTGCAATGCTCCGAAGGGCACACATACACTTAATCTTGTTTGTTTGGGAAAAACTCCATCAAGGATTCAATCCATTGCCAACGCCTCCATTCTCCTTCCTCTTTGAAACTAAGGCGCATTTAGTTAAATTAACCTTTCTCTTTGAAAATAAGGCTCATTTAGTTAGAGACATGTTAAATGATAGTAACTTATCTTTTAAAATAAGGCACATTCACTTGGATACATGTTAAACGATAGTAACTAAGTGTTTTCATTGTATAAATAGAATTCCAAGTTCATATAAATGTGGGGGCATGTGAATGTATATTAATAATTAAGTTATGTAAACAGGTAATGTGCATAGTTGATGATATTCGGATCATGGAAAAGAGAGCCTATATCTATGCATCCATGCAAGGTACTTTGTAGCTAGAAAGCGCTATCATTATTCGACCACCATACAGAGTGGAATAGAATCCATACAAGACTAAATGAAAATAAGAAAAATAACAATCTACTATTTTCTAGCATGTTGTAATAAAATCTCGTTTAGTGGACAAGAGATGTCCATTGTACGAAGATGTGATTGAGTGCAATATATAGATGGGACACAAGCTAGTGAATATATGTGTGAATTGTGAAATTCTCAAGTGTGCACGATATCTATTTGATAAATTCGCTAAGTAGAATGTGGCCCATACGAAATGATTCAGCTAAAATTTTAAAAATTTGAAATAAGAAGTTCTTAAAAATTCCCCTTATAAAATTGACAAAATCATTGAATCAAATGTGTCCATATATGAAATAAGAAATCCTTAAGAATGAATTGTATCAAATTAACAAGATCACTAAACAGAATGTGTAACAACCCTGGTATCACTAAACATAATGTTGGGCAAAAATATCCTAGTGGGCATCACTGGATGTGTGTTTTCGCTAAGAAAAATTGGCAAAGGCTAAGGCAAAGGCATTAAAAGGCAAAAATTCATTTTTGGCACATTTATTTATGAAAATAAAGGAAGATAGGAGAAAAGGAAGGTAAAAGGTCACAAGTTGCATGTCAGGAAGAAATTGAAGGAAAATATTGGAAAATGAAGAAAATAGAGGCCTCATTAATAAAAAGGCTTCTGAGGATCAATTGCTAACATTTTTTTCAGTTCAAGTTTGGAACCCTCTCATTATTCTCTCTCTCTCTCACACACACTCTTGATCACTTAGAGTTTTCTTGGAGCATTCTAGCTTTGTATCAAGGAAGTAAAAACAAGCAAAGGGAAAGGAAGGAAAGCAAGGACCAAGGAAAGGAAAGCAAGATCAAGCAGCTTCATCAGGAATACTTGCAAGTAACCTTTTGCATGTGTGATTTCCTAGTTGGTTTAGACATGCTGTTGGGCCTCGAATGCACCCATTTTCCCACTATCTAACACCATTATTCATAGCCTAAATTTCTTTACTTTTACACTCATTTCATATCATAATTCGACAACTTGCTACCAATTCATATCCTACACTTTGTGGTTGATTATCATTATTTTTCTTAGCTTTTCTATGATTAAAGATGATTTTGTTATGATTTATTAATAACAGTTTTTGCTAATTTCATTTGTCGTAGGGTTTCATTGCCGAAATTCTTCATGAGTCAATTAAACTAAGTTTCTACAAGTTAAAATCTCAATTTGTGGTCAATGGGAAATAATATTAAGATTCTAAGACTTGGAGCTTGTTCAAAATACCCTCATTCATGTAACCCATAAATCGTTTGTCAAAATTTATCACCAACAAGAAGTTATGTTCAAAACAATTTTAAGTACAGAATTAGTTCCTGCCTAAGTACAAAATTGCTGAATGATTTGGGTTCAGTTCTAAACGGATCGGGTTTGAACGAATCGGGTTCGGTTCTAAACAGTTCTATGACCACATGGAGGACAACAACTTTGATGAGTTTTCTTTGTGCTAAAAATGGAATTTGTTCTTCCAGCTATGCCATGATTAGGATGAACCCAACCATCATCCATTTGAAGACTCTCCAGAAGATTGCATATGATTTCTTTGTTGTTTTATTTTCTTTTTTCTGAGTTTTTGGTTGTTATTTGTTTCCATCATCTATACCTTATAATATTTGATGCTCTACATGTAACTGTTGGGAGTTGGGAAAGGTAAAAATCAAAAGGATTGTATGTAATCTTGTTTATGCTATGAATACAATGGAAGCTTTGATGGAGTTTGTTTAAATGCATGATTGTTGGACCATAACATAGAACTTTGATTCAACACTCAATTTGTTGTAAGTATTAATGTGTTTTTGATCTTTAAAAGAGTATTTTGTTAATATAAACTTGTTTCGGGAGTGGCAAGGGCCCACCACCTCCTGGAAGCAAGTTTTGTAAAACATCATAGGATAGATCTAGATGTAGGGATTTTATTTTGAAAGCATTTGTTAATTAGATCCAATAATTTTGATTCTGTACTCAAGGCTATAATTTGTTTTCTTGAAATTAAATAGACATATCATCTCCAACTCATTTCAAACTAATGAATGGTGTTGATCAATGATTTTATTGCATGAATAATCCCTTCATTACAGGTTGACGATTGGAATACTTAAAGGCGCTTCTTAATTGGATAAACAAGAGATCGATAACTCTATTTATTTTAAATATGAATTGAAATCGATTATGTACCTTACTGATTCACTATAATTTCTTGTAACATTGTGTTTTGGCAATCAATTATTTGAAAGAAATGCAATGAGACCATTAAATCATTGTTTGGAGTTGTAGTTTAGTTTCGAAATTTATTAAAATTGTAATTAGTTATTAGTAAAACCATTAGTCAATGTGCTTATGTTTGAATGATTTCTTGAGTTTGATTAAAGTAATCTAAGGATAGGATAGTTACTTAGATTTGAAGCATGTCAATTTAATCTTCATTATTTAAATTCTTATTGCAGAGTGATGTTAGGAATATTGAAAGATTAAAGTTTGAATGCTCATTGATTTGTGTGACCTCGGGAATTAGATTAATTGCAATCTTGTTTTAAATTCTTGCCTTAGTTTAAAATCGTTTGAGTGAAGGTGAACTCTATTGGATTAAGATTTAGCATAAGTTTGATGTAGTTTTGAGTTAGTCTCAATTGATTTAAGGTTCTTTCACTTAGATTAAGTAGATCTTATTGTTGGATTGAGTTTTCCATTATTTAAAGCAAGATTAGAGTATTCAAATAATAAGAGTGTTTCATTTTGAACTGTAGATTTCAATTGAATATGTTTTGAGTATTAAATCAGAGAAACTAAGATGTCATAGGTAAGTCTTAGGTCATAATTAGAAATAAACTTGTTTGAACAATGATTAGAAATTATGTAATTAAACAGTAAATTGATTTCTTAATTCTAGTTTAGGTTAGATGTTCTATTCTTGTGCTTGTGCCTGTAAGTCTTCCGACTCCGTATTGATAATTTAATGTTGGAATTATAACACATATAATTTCCCCAACACATGCATGGATTTGCATGTTGGTGTATGGTTTTCTTGCTATCGGCAGCATGATTTTGTCGAGTTATGACAGTGGTTTTCAACTTAACCTTACCTTTTTCTAGATTTCATGGTATGTTGGGATGTTTATCTCGGTTTTGAGCTTTGGTTTTCTAGATGGATTTCAAAATCTGGGGCGGAAGTGGTCCCAAGGTTCATTCCCAAAGGCCTAGGAATCCCTTGACCATTTTTGACAGGATTCACGGTAAAGCCTGAAGGGGAAGTCTCGATTTAGGGCCTAGTGATCCGGGTTTGGATTGTGATAAAGCTTAGGAGACTGGTCTCAATTTAGGGCCTAGTGATCCGGGATTAGATTACGGTAAAGCCTGAGAGACAAGGAGATGGAAAATTATTCAAGAATAGTGATGGATTCCGGATGGAATTCCAAGTTCGGTTCGGTTGTGATCAAAGCACCAGTTTTGGTGTGATCACGGTTTGGTGAGGGTGGAGGTGGTCTAACCTTTCTATTTCCTTGGTTGTTCTTGGATAGGTTTTTCTATGATATCCCACATTCGTGCTTGGAATATGGCACAAGGGTGACTAGCTGAAAGAGAGATTTGGTTCAGCCATGTCTATGGTCGAGTGGTACATGGAATTCTCGAACCTGGTCAGATTTTCCTATGATTAATAAAGGCTAAGTTCTCTTACTTTTGCATTGGTTTATATGTGGATTTAATGGTTGTCATATCTCTAATATTTATATGGTTTTATGCTAGTTATAAGAATGGTTAAATAATTGGTTCATAGTTTTAAGGAGAGCTTTAGCGTAAATCACATGAGAAAGATTTCAGCCAACGCGTTTCGAACCAACCAATGTGGTTCATCATCAGGACAAGTTGAAAATACAGATCTAGCTCAGCGTTTTAAATAGTCCAGGTAGAGATTCCAACGGCTAAAACACTCCAATGGTTACTTTTCCATTCACAAACCCTAGTCAAACTTCCTCTTATTAATTTAATAATATTAAATTCGGAGCTAGGTTAATCTCACAGAAATAATTTATTTATTTAATTTCAAGTTTTACCTCATTAAAATATAAATATATATGTTAATATTTATTTAATTAATTAAATTTAACTAAATTATATATGTATAGGATCCTATTTATTGTTATTAATGATTAACTTATAATTAATTTTATAGAAGATTGTTAAAATGGGTCAAAATAAAATTAATTTGTTAATTTATTAAATTAATAATGAGTTTTGTATATGTGTAAACTATTAATATGTAAAATCTATACTTTAAGAATAATTAGTTAGTTAATTTATGTTAATATATAAATGCCCTAAATAAGAATACGAGGGGTTATATGTGTTAATTTGTAAGGAAAAAGGTTAAATTAGGGTAATTATATATAAATTAATTTTTAATGTTAAAAGTATAAAGTAATAATATATATAATTAATAATATTAGAAATAAATAATAATTAATAAATATATTTAGATTGGTCTAAAGAACCCTAAATAACACTACTATGCTATGGTTATACTACCACTTAATTAAATACATATTATCAGAACTAAATGCTTATGACATACAAGACTGTTAATTGCTATGTCAATTGTTTTAATATTGTTATTAATAATATAAGTAATAATTTATGCTCTATTTTGATAATTTCTCCATAAAATTGAGATATCACTCAGGAGGAGGAAAATACTTCAACGATAAGTGAAAACCAGACCCTAGAGAACAAAATCACACACAAAGAAAGAACCCGGACGAATCGAGGAGGAAGAAAACTTAAGACGACAACGCTGGGATCCAATTTCTACTAACCTTCCACCCATCATCTCTGTTGAGATTGATGGGTCTTCGCTCAATTTCGATAGCTTCCCTTAACTTGCGATGATGAAACTGATCCACCCTAGCAATGACTTTGGCCTCTTCTATGCA
>APFE030919416.1:3521-17519 GCA_000404065.3 Pinus taeda | reverse complement strand
TAACTAATTATTCTTAAAGTATAGATTATACATATTAATAGTTTACATATATACAAAACTCATTATTAATTTAATAAATTAACAAATTAATTTTATTTTGACCCATTTTAACAATCTTCTATAAAATTAACTATAAGTTAATCATTAATAACAATAAATAGGATCATATACATATATAATTTAGTTAAATTTAATTAGTTAAATAAATATTAACATATATATTTATATTTTAATGAGGTAAAACTTGAAATTAAATAAATAAATTATTTCTGTGAGATTAACCTAGATCCGAATTTAATATTATTAAATTAATAAGAGGAAGTTTGACTAGGGTTTGTGAATGGAAAAGTAACCGTTGGAGTGTTTTAGCCGTTGGAGTCTCTACCTGGACTATTTAAAACGCTGAGCTAGATCTGTATTTTCAACTTGTCCTGATGATGAACCACATTGGTTGGTTCGAAACGCGTTGGCTGAAATCTTTCTCATGTGATTTACGCTGAAGCTCTCCTTAAAACTATGACAAATCACAGAAGTCTCAATTCTATAATTGGTTCATGTCATGGTTATTTCATGTATTTACTTGTAATTGTTAAATGGATGAATGCAAGACCTAATTGATGATATAATAGCTCAATGGAGAAGGAGGTGATCCTTCTGGTTATGTTCCATAAGTTCTTTCAGTCATTTATGCTTTGTCTTGTATCCTAGACCTATAGGTTGCATTGATGCCAAGTGTTTGACAGAATGTCAGTCCCAGTTGGGGATGCTTAAGCCTAGTCCTGAGGTTTTTTTTTTTTTTTTTATCAGCATTGTTATCATGTCTTTGATGAATTTTGAAGGTTGTAGTAGTTCTAGGAAAAGGCCGAGATTATGGGCTAGAAAAGTGGCTCACATCTTGAGGTCGCTAGCTAGCATAAGTCTACTGATAAAAGTCCACAGTTGCTAGCACATAGGCCTATGACAGCGACTTTGGGTTGTTGGATGTTTTCATGCCTATAGCATGAGAGTGACCATGGATTAAAAGGTTTAAATCATCAGCGAGACTCAGGGACAAGATGTCTAAGTGGATGACAATTCTCTTAAGGATGTTGTTGTTGATGTGGATGGGTTTTTTTGATATGTTATGTCAGTTCCATTTCCTTAAGGTCACCAAGGAATTTGAATCCGTCATAGTAGCCTCTCTCATCGTATGTTTACCTCGGTTGGCAAGTTGCTTGGGTGGACCTAGGAGGAGGGGGTGTTACAGATTGGTATCAGAGTGTGGTTTCACTCTCATTGGGTGAAATTGTTTGTCATGTGTGCATGTCAGTTTCATGTGTGTCTCTTACACTTGCATTCCATGTGCATGTTGTGTTGCATCATGTTGATCATGATTGTAGTAAGGTTGTCATGAGGAACTTCATGTGATTTTGTGGGATGCATCTTCGAAACTATATGACTAGGTGCATATGCTTATATGTCGCTTACATGTTGATTATATGTCACTTGAATACATCCTTGTATGTCAAGTTCATTCTTGAATGTTTTGGTTACATGTATCAATATTGTAGGTTGATTACAAAATTGATTGCTTATGCTTGACTACATGCATTCATATGTATGTGTAGTTGATTAGGCATTTCTTATGCATGTTGATAGTTGCATGTGGAAATGTGCAATGGAGTAATGGTTGTTGTCATGTATGAGGTCATAGCATGCATTGTTGATATGGCCTTGTATTAATGACTAGACCCTAACTAGAGTGATGTTTATGTGTTGATACATCTATTTCCGTACGTCTATATGTTGTTATGTGTATGTTATACATGTACCACGTTGATTTGATGATATTGCAGACAAGGTATCCTCCCCGAATTATGCTAAGGTATGTTTCTTTATTGTGATTTTCTTTAGCTGACATAGTATGCCTTGTAGGAAAGAGATCAGATAGCTAGCAAGGTGGTAGACTACATAGAACCTCCCTATGCATCAGATGGGCAATGTGGTGTGGGGTGCTCTTCTGACTTGGCAGACACATTGAGAAGCATGAAGGAAGAAATAAGGAGTTTCAAAGAAGACAATGACAAAATCATGAAGGCACAAGAGAAACAAGTAGAGGTGAATGTGATACTACTTCAGAGTTTGTCAAATTTGCGGTGAGAGGGACCACTTCAGATCAGCCATGGACATGAGGACAGAACTAGTGGGGCATATGGAAGTAGGTCTCCTAGTAGACACAGGTCGGATATATCTAGCACAATCAGAGATGGAAAGTTGTTGGACACTCGAGATAGGAGAGGTGATCGACACAGGTACTATTCAAGTTCAGTTCTGATAGGCATCATGATCATCATCATTATCATCCTTATAGTAGCAGTGATAAGGGATACTTGTCGGATGAGTTTAAGAAGGAAAAGCCACCTACCTTTGGTGAAGAGATGAAGAAGTCACAGGATGCAAAGGAATGGTTGCTTAGTATGAATAATTCTTCTGATTGCATGATTTTTCATAAAACATGAAATAAAAGATAGCCACTTTTAGTCTCAAAGGTAAAGCGCATATTTGGTGGGAAGGCGTGAAGAATGTCAAAGGTGTACATGAGGAAGAATTGACTTAGCATGCATTTGAAAGGCTCTTCAAGAAGAAGTACTTGTCTAAGAGGTACTATGATGAAAGAGCTAAGGATTTTTATGAGTTGTGGATGGGTTCTATGATAGATGATGAGTATACTAGCATATTTTTGAGTTGTTGAGATATGTGCCTTACCTTAGGGAGGAGAAGGCCAAGATTTAGAGATTCATCAGTGGACTACCAGTTGCATACAAATACCAAATTGAGTTTGATGAGCCTAGATCGTTGGATGAGGCCATCCAAAAGTTGAAGCATTTTTATGAGCAGTCGAAGTGCAAAGTTGATCCTAAGAATGACTTGAAAAGAAATGAGAAAGATAAAGGAAAATGGCCACCACAGAGAGGAAGACCTCAAGATGCAAGTGAGAAATAAAATGTAGTTCCTTACAAGAGATTCAATACATCTAAGAAGGGACATGGAGAATAGCAGGGTAGAGGCGGTGGTAGGGAACCATTGTTGTGTTAGATATGGTAAGGATCATCGTAAGAGGGATTGTCCATGGTATCAGAGTGGTGGTAGACCCCATATCTATAGTGCTCAGGAGGTGTATACAGTTGGTGATGTTTTTCATAACATTCCTTGGATCGATGCAGTTGTGGACAGCAGGAAGGCAGATCATCAGGCATCAATCATTGTGATGGACGATAAGCTTTGTGATAAAATTGTTTCTATTTTGATTGATCCTAGATATAACTATACTTATATTGATCCTGAATTGGTGGATAAGGGTGGTTTGAGAAAAAAAGTGCATGCAGAATCTTGGTTGGTACAGTTGGCTACAGGTACGAAGAAGTGAGTTCACCATTAGGTAAGATCTTGAGCATTTCAATTAAATACCATGTCTACAGCAACACATTTGAATGTATTTCCATTGGGTTCATATAGTATCCTTTTGGTATGGATTGGTTATACCTTCATAGAACCAAAGTGGATTGCTTTGACAAGGCCATTGAGTGTGTGGATGATAGTGGGGAAATGAGGACTTTGCAGGGGAAGAAGAAGCCTACATCAATGATGATGGTTACCACTATGTTGGATAAGCACATTTGCATAAAATGTTGTGTGATGTTTACAGTACACATTTCTAGTGACAAGGGTAAGGAGGTTGAGGATGTAGATGTGTTGAGGAAGTACCTAGTTTTGCAGAAGTTTCAGGATGCATTTCTTGACGACATTACAGAGTTTCCACCTCACAAGGAGGTATAATTTTCTATTGAGTTGGTGCCAGGGGAAGTCCTATCATCAAAAGCACCTTACAGGATGAGCACACTTGAGTTGGTTGAGATAAAGTTGCAGTTGAAGGAAATATTGGACAAGGGGTACATTAGGCCGATTGTATCACCTTGGCGTGCACCAGTGTTGCTCGTGAAGAAGATAGATGGTACTCTTTGATTGTGCATTGATTATAGGTAGTTGAACAAGGTAACGATCAAGAACAGGTACCCTTTGCCGAGGATTGATGATTTGTTTGATCATTTAAAGGGAGCATTAGTGTTTTCTAAAGTCGACTTGAGATCGAGATACCATCAAGTATGCATCAAGGAAGAGGATATCTTCAAGAATGTGCTCAGGACCAGGTATGGGCATTATGAGTTTGTTAATGTTCCATTCGGTTTGACTAATTTTCCAGCTACATTTATGTGTTTGATGAATAATGTGTTGTATCCTTATCTGGACAAGTTTGTTATTATATTCATTGATGACATACTGGCATATTCTAAGAATGAGGAAGAAATGTCGAGCATTTAGTAGCTGTGTTGAGATTTCTAAGAGAGAATCATTTATATGCTAAACTTAGCAATTGCAGATTATTTCAGTCTGAGGTAGATTATTTGGGGCATGTTATCTCCAAGGATAGCATAGCAGTAGATCCAGAAAAGATAAGGTCTATAATGGAGTGGGCAGCTCCTAAGAATGTGGATGAGGTGAGATCATTTATGGGATTGGCAGGTTACTACAAGAGGTTCATCAGGAACTTCTCACGCATTGCATACCCTATCACATCATTATAGTGGAAAGGTAAGAAGTTTGAATGGATAGAAGAATGTGAGGTTAGTTTTGAGCAGCTTAAGCAATTGTTGACATGTGCACCAGTGCTAAATATTGTGGATCTAGAGAAGGAGTTTATAGTGTGTATAAATGCTTGCAAGAGATTACTTGGTGGAGTTCTCATGCAAGAAGGACAAGTAGTGTGCTATGAGTCATGGAAACTGAATGAGCACGAGCAAAACTACCCGATGCATGATCTTGAGCTAGCAGCGATTATACATGCACTGAAGATGTGGAGGCACTATCTTCTTGGTAGGAGGTTTACATTGATGAGCGACCACAGTGGGTTGAGGTATTTGTTTGATCAGTATAATATAAATGTCAGGCAAGCTAGATGGTTGTCTATCCATAGTGAGTTCAACTTCGAGATCAGATGCATCAAAGGGAGGGAGAACCAGGTGGTAAATGCTCTTAGCAAGAAGATACTAATAAATCATATAACAGTTATGAGCTCTTATGGGACAGAGTTACAGGATAGGATATTGTAGGCAAGACAATGGGATGATAGATACCTTGATATTATGCACAGATTACAGCAGAGCACAGGTATAGGTACAGGTGTAGGTACAAGTATAGGTGATTAGGATGCAGACTATCGTCTCACGGCAGATGGTTTGGTGAGATTTAGAGACGGGATCTATGTGCTAAATTGCAATGACCTCAAGAATCTTATCTTGAGGGAGTTTCATGCCAATCCATACTCGGGTCATCCAGGATAGCAGAAGACATTGATAGTGGTAAAGAAATTCTACTATTGGCCAAATCTAAAGAAGGAAGTCAGAGTTTGAGGCTAGATGTTTAGATTGTCAGCATGTCAAGGTTGAATGTAAGCATCCAAGTGGTTTACTACAACCTATAATGATTTTTTAATGGAAATGGGAGGTAATTTCCATGGACTTCATTACAGTTCTTCTAAGTACAGTGAAGCAACATGATTCTATTATGGTCATGAGTGGCAGGTTAAGCAACGTAGCTCACTTCATTCCAAGAAAGACTACATATTCAACCAGTGAGGTAGCACAGGTGTTCATCAAAGAGATAGTTAGACTACATGGTGTTCCAATTAAGATTGTGTTGGACAAGGATGTGAATTTCACTTCCAAGTTTTGGAAGGAGCTATTTGCAAGCTTGGGTATAGAGTTGACCTTCAGCACATCTTATCATTCGCAAACAGATGAACAGACAGAGAGGGTCTATAGGATCTTGGAGGCTATGTTAAGGATGTACATGATGCACCAGCAAAGGAAATGGGAGGAGTATCTTTTATTGGTTGAGTTTGTATACAGCAATGGTGATTAGGAGTCATTGAGGATGAGTCCTTTCGAGGCATTATATGGGAGGATTTGTAACACTCCCATCAGTTGGAGTGATCCAGTGAACAGGGTACTTATTGAACCGAACATGTTGGCAGACATGGAGCAGGAAATGCAAGCTATAAAGAAGAATATAAAGGAATCACAAGATAGACAAAAGAGTTATGCAAATAATTACAGGGTATTCAAGGAGTTTCAGGTTGGGGAGCATGTGTATTTTCACATCAATCCCAAGAAAATCTCTTTGAGGATTGATTCATGTGCCAAGTTGGCACCATGGTATTGCGGGCCTTTCGAGATCCTTAAGAGGATTGGACCAATGGAATATCAACTTTCCCTACCTCCAATAGTGAAAGTCCATGATGTTTTCCACATTTCATTGCTTAATAAGTATATAAAGGATGTTGATCATGTTATTGATTAGTTTGTATTGCAAGTGGAACAAGAAGGAGAGTTCCAACTGGAGCCTCAGTGCATATTGCAACGGAAACATCTCATGCTTAAGAACATAGCCATAGAGAAATTTAAAGTGCAGTGGAAGCACTTTGAGCCTGAAGAAGCTACATGGGAGATGGTGGATCAGATGTGGGCCGTGTATCCTTCATTGTTTGCCACTTGAGGCAAAGCAGTTTTGGTTTGATTTTGGTATATGTTTAGCATATGTTTTATTGATGTTATGGTATGTGTATGTGTATGTATATGTATATAGATGTAAATATCACCATGAGATAAATTATAAAGCTCTAATAAGTGGTATGGGTGTCATGTTATTATGGTTGTTATATTGTCATGTTGTCATGATGTTTTTCTTTTGAGCGGGTCTTTCATTATAAATAATGCAACGAGCTAAGTTATAAATATCCATGGGTAGTATGTTTGCATTTCGATGGTTTTGTTGAGGTCTTGGTGTGGTTTAACACTAAGGACAATGTTCCCCAAGGGGGAGGGTTATGTGATTTCCTTGTAGGTAACCTTCAGTGGGAATACTTGCAAGTAACCATTTTCATGTGTGATTTCCTAGCTGGTTTGTACATGTATGGCTTTGCATGTTGGTGTATGGTTCTCTTGATGTCGGTGGCATGGTTTTTCCAGGTTATGACAATGGTTTTCATCCTAGCCTTTCCTTTATCCAGATGCCATGGTATGTTGGGATGTTTATCTCATTTTTGAGCTTTGGTTTTCCAAATGGATTTCAGAATCTGGGGTGGAGGTGGTCTCAAGGTTCATTCCCAAAGTCCTAGGAATCCCTTGAATGATTTTGGAAGGATACATGGTAAAGCCCAAGGGAGAAATCTTGGTTTAGGGCCTAGTGATCTAGGTTTGGATTACAGTAAATCCTGAGAGACTAGTCTCGGTTTAGCGCCTAGTGATCCGAGATTGGATTTCGGTAAAACCTAAGTGATAAGGAGACAGAAAATTCCTTGAGGATAGTGATGTATTCTGAATGGAATTCCAAGTTCAGTTTGGTTGTGATTGGAGCACTAATTTTGGTGTGATCACGGTTTGGTGAGGGCGGAGGTGGTTTAACCTCTAGATTCCCTTGGTTATTCTTGGATTTGTTGTTCTATGATATCCCACATTCATGCTTGGAATATGGCATTGGGGTGGCTAACTGAAAGAGAGATTTGGTCCAACAATGTCTATGGTTGGGTGGTACGTGGAAGTCCTGAACCTGGTCATATTTTCCTATGATTAATAGAAGCTAATTTCTCTTACTTTTGCATTTGTTTATATGTGGATTTAATGGCTGCCATATCTCTAATATTTATATGGTTTTATTCTAGTTATAAGCATGGTTAAATAATTGGTTCATGTCATGGTTATTTCATGTATTTACTTGTAATTGTTAAATGGATGGATGCAAGAACTAGTTGATGATATAATAGCTCAATGGAGCCTAGAGGTGATCCTTCTGGATATGTTCCATAAGTTCTTTCAGTCATTTATGCTTTGTATTGTATCCTAGACCTGTAGGTTGCATTAATGCCCAGTGTTTGACAGAATGTCAGTCCCATTTGGGGATGCTCAAGGCTAGTCTTGAGGTTGTTTTTGATTTATCAGAATTGTTATCATGTCTTTGATGAATTCTGAAGGTTGTAGAAAGTTTTGGGTAGAGGCCGAGATTCTAGGCTAGAAAGCTGGCTCAAATCTCAGGGTCATTGGCACAAGTCTGCTGAGAAAATTCCACGGTCGCTGGCACATAGGCCTATGAGAGCAAATTTGGGTTGTTATACATTTTCATGTCTATAGCATGAGAGCGAACATGGGTTAAAAGGTTTAAATCATCAGTGGGACTTAGGGACAGGATGTCTGAGTGGTTGACATATCTCTTGAGGGTGTTGTTGTTGATATGGATGGGTTTTTTTGATATGTTATGTCAGTTCCATTTCCTTAAGGTCACCAAGGAATTTGAATCCCTCATAGTAGCCTCTCTTGTCGCATGTTTACCCCAGTTGGCAAGTTGCTTGGGTGGACCTGGCATGAGGGGGTGTTACAGAATGTGGTTTGTTTTTTTTTTTTTTGACAAGATCGGGTATTTATTGTATTACCAAAAAGTGAAGAAGAGCAAGCCACTGTTACATTCGATGGAGATTGGTATCAAGTTGTAGAGGGAAAATGGGAACGCAATCCTGATTCTATGCTTGAATTCCAAATTCTAGTAATTCCACTAATTCCTATATCTATTCTGGCATATTGCCTTACATATTGGCCCAATAGAAAGATAAATTTACAGAACATAAATATTGGTGTCTATTGTATTGTTTGAAGATGTTCAGTATTGATTCACTGACTGTTCCTGATAGGAGTGATGCTTCTTGCCTTAATGTACTGAATTTTCTCCCTCTTGGCTCAGAGTGGAGGATTTAATGAATTCCACTACTTCTTCCAGATGCACACATTCATTTTTTATTGCGATTAACTCCGCTTTCTATCTTTCCATAGTCTTCTTTTGGTAACTGAATTCCATTTTCATTTTTGATTTGAGATCTTTTAGTGCTTCTTGAAACCTGTTGATCATAAACTTGTTAGCCTTACATGTGGCACAACCATCTTTTCTTATTTCTTTCTCAATTGGGTTGAAGTCTATCTTTGTCAACGCCTTCTCTGTGGTTTTTAAGTTCTTGTTTTGTCTCTTGCGGATGTTGTTCCTGTGATTCCTTCTGCTTGTATTGTTCACTCTGCTAGCTTTTTAATGCTCTGATCTATTGATTTCAAGATTTATATGGATTGTTTGTTTTGAAGTGAGTTTCTCTTCCTTTGAATCTTTCTTATAGATAGTAACAAAGCATTCGAGGTGGGATTCAGGAGAGCAGCTGAGGTGAGAAAAACTTGAGGATGCATGAGCAGGGGAACAAGAGAAGCGGTGGGACAACTTGGAACAAGAGACAACAAGGAGCTTCTTGATGCAAATGGAAAATGGAGGGGAGAGGTTAGGATTAAGTGAGGGAGTGAGATGGAGGTGGGTAGAGGATGGGCACTTGTTGATGTCCTTTGCACGTAGAGGGATGATTCAAGCAAATGTGTTGTTGAGGGGAGGCTTAGAGTGAAGACTACAAGGGTAGGGAGTGCTGGATGAAGGACTCAGAGAGTGAATCAGGTGAGGAGAGGGCACAAAAGGGATTTGGAGAGAAATGAGTGTAAAATGAAACAGAGAGATTTATGTATTTCCTTTGGCAATGACACAATGAAGAGTGTTAGGTTCCTATACCAATAGGTTTCATCTTTCATGATTGACAGTGGAAGGGCTAAATATGTTCATCATTGCAGGCTGCAAAGGTTCCATATTTTGTGTACATACTAGGAAAATTAAAAAATGAAAAGAGGGTATGCCTTAAAATAATAATGAAAAGGCAAGAAAATCAAATGGTCAAAAGAATAGTGAAAATGAACCCAAACTAAAGACTAGGAAAGTGGCCAGTCAAAATGCCACTACCATCTTTTGGCAGTAACACAGTCTACAAATACTGATTCTAATCATACCTGATGGATGGCCCAACAGTCTAATATGGACCATGCCATGTTTAGATTTCTTATTACAGAATAGAGAATGGTTCCTTTCTAAACAGCTCAAGCTTGGCAGATGACTAGCTAGGTAGAGAAATGAAGGAGCCCAACTGCTTAATCTGGGTCCTTGGAAGAAATAAGGGTAGATTTAGATAGGAGGGCAGTCAAAAGTTAAAACCCACCCCACACGCAATATATTTAATCGATTATTTTAATCGGCCGGTCCCCGCAGCCATAAGCCATAAGCCAGTGTCACATCATGTACGCCGCCAGTCGTTCGATCGCCGGCCCGACAGATCTAACGGTGGGCGGTCGATCTCACCTGCAAACGAGCGGAGGTTTAGCGTCCGGGGGATTGGCGGTTTCCCCCCCGTCCCCCCGCCACGCGTCAACCGCCCGGGTTGGGAGCCCCCCCCCCCCTCTTACCACTTACCGCCCAAGGAAGCTCCGGGGAAACCACTTACCGCCCAAGGGTGCTCCGGGGAAACCACTTACCGCCTGCCCCCTCCCGCTGACGTCATACCCACGTCAGCATGGCCTCATACCCACGTCAGCATGACCTCAGCACCCTCGTTCGCCACTGCTGCTCCATGTCGCCTCCACGTCGTCCATCCGCCCACATGCCCTGCCACCGTGTCACCGCCACGTGGCCACCCATGTCATCCGCCACATCACCCTGTCGTACCTGGACCCACTAATGACGTCATGCTGACATCATCACCGAAAAGGCGCCAAAAGGCCAAATTTTTATAAAAATTCAGGAAATGACCATTTTGTGTCATTTTCACTTGTCGTTTTCGGAGTGTTGTGCATGCGGAAGACGTCGTTTATGGCCAAAATTGAGAATTTGTCCACCCAAGTTGCTGTCGCCGTCAAAGTCGACTCAAATTGCTTGCCATTGTTCCAGCTTGATACCGTCGGCACTGAAAAATCCAGGTATTTGCCATAGTCGACCTATTTCACCCATGTTTGTGCCATTTTTCTCCTAATTTCCTGTAAAACTCTCTGCAAAGCTCCTCACAGTCAAATTATCCGCTAAAACTACCCAAAAACTTGGTAAAGTCCCTACACCACGAAGCTCTGCAAAAAACTCGTGCCCTTCTGCGAAATTCACCATTAAAAAGCAATTTTAGAAGCCGAGTTACTGGCTAAAGCCCATATAACTGCTCACTGATCCCTGTTATCAGAATTCCCTTTGAAAAAACCAGCTACTTAGCTCAAAACACTCTGATTTCTTCCAACAGAGTGCCCCACAGTTCATTAACCCTGTAAAAAAGTCTCCTCATACTCTCAAGACTGCTCACTTTCAAACACAATTCAGTGGGCAGTCCTCAGCCTTTGCACTAATTCTAACCTCAAGTAATTATCCAGTAAAGTTCAAACATGGCCACTCCATCTGCTCTAGATGTTGCTCCTGTTAATCCACCCAGTAAGGAGCTTGAAGCTATGCCTCTTGTGGACAGTGATTTCCTCATTGCAGATTTTGTGGCAGAGAGGAACCACTTACAAACCTTCTGCCAACTGAGGAACAGTCACTTGGACAACAGTGACATGTATGGCATCTAGGAGTCAAATCTGCCTATCGATTTCTTGCCTTATGTTAATGTTTTTCCTGAAGTCATTCACCTCTGTGCAGAAAATTATGACCAAAAACTCAGAGCCGTAAAGTCTCCATCTGGGAGCATCCTCTTTTACATAACTCCTGAGTCCATCAATCGGATGCTAAATTACAAACAAACCCAGCTGCTCTACCCTTTTTCCATAAAGTATTTGCTGGATGAGGGCTCCAAGCTCTCTAGCATTGAGATTGCTGCAGTTTCTAAAACTTTCATGAGAGCAGACTGCCAACCTTCTGGGCCACCTCCTTTCCCATATGCAAATTTCAATGAAGTAGGCAAGCTGCTTGTGGACATGATATCCTCTGTGCTGGGGTTCTCCACAAATGAACATGTTGATGAAACTGTGTTGGTCTTGTTATCTGCATATAGCCTTGGGAAGCCCCTTGCTATAAAATACAATGATGCCAAGTTTATTGCCAACAAGATACATGACCAACTGCTGAGGCTGGACAGGGAAGCAATATTCAAATATTCATCATACATCTACCACCTCTTCATGTACTATCAGACAGATTGCTTCCAGTACCCCATCAAGAAGCTAGATTCATAGGGTGAGAGGAGGTCTGTCATCTTTTGGTCTTTAGTCTTCCACCAAGTCCAGAACTCTCCCTATTCCTACTATGAATTCATTGACCAATTTGTCTATCTAGTCACATGCCTCTTGAAAAGGACTCCTCCTGCCAGATTGTCAAAAGATATGCAGAAAATTTTACAGCTGTCCAGGAATTACAAAATAGGTGATTGGTATTTATACCAAAATCACACAGTCATCAGGATCTATGGTTGTGAGCTCTGTCCTTACAGGCTCCCAAGATATGTGCCTATGAGATTGTTTGCCTTGGAATACTATAGGCAACTCATCAATTCTGACCTTACACACTTCCACAGTGCCAAGAAGAAAGCTAATCTAAAATTTAGAGACCACCTAGGCCCCTTCATCATGAACAAGAAAGATGGTTGGCAAGAATCTGATCAAATATTGGGGCAAAAGCTTAAACTCAAAAGGAGCTTCTGGTGGGTCCCTTATGACCCTGAAGGCTTCATCATTTCTAGGAGATTCAAGTATAGGCTGCTAGCCTATAAACATTATCCATATCTACAAATAGAACACTTTTCCAACCAAGATGAACGGGTGCCCGATACAATAGTAGAGGAATTTACTCAGGAAGAGACAATGGAGCAGACTATGAAAGATTTAGAGAAAAATCTTGACTTGGATTCTTGTCAGCAGGTCATATTCAAGCAACCAGTCCAAGTGGGAGAAGGCACATCCACTGCTGCAGCTGCACAGACTACCCAGCAAGCATCTACAACCACCACTACAGCAAAAGGCAAATAGATAATGGATGAATAGCAAGAGACAGAGGCGAGGCAGCCCAGCACTTCAAAGGATCAAAGTCAAGGGCAAGCCCCTTTACAGCAAACTGAACCACCCCAAATCCCAGTTTTACAAACACTTCTCAATGAAGAGAGAGGCAAAAAATGTGATAGAGAGGAGGCCACACCTCCAAGTCGGTCAACACAGCAACCGGAGGCCAAGAGGCCAAGAATTGACCCTCAGATCGAGGAAGAAGACATTAGTGAAGAAAGAGCAGAAAGCCAAAGCAGAGAAAGACAATCCAGCCAGCAGACTGCCACTAGTTCATTTCAGCAGGAACATGCCATGCAACAAAGCACAAAGGTATCCTCCTCAAGGCAGCAGGGCAAGAAACCAGCTGGTATCAAAGGGGGTTTCATGGAGATCAAGGCACAAAATGAATTGTTGAGAGTACAAATCTATGATCAATTCTTGAAGGCAACTCCCTCCAAAAAACAAAGATTGATGGCTGCTTATGATATCAACGAGGACAAAATGATTTTTACTCATTTAAAGCCTAAAGTTCCACATCTCAAAACCTCTGCAGATTACATAAAAACAAACTTGGAGGTCTTTTCTAAAGACATACATCCAATGGATCAAATAGAGCTGCACAAACAAACAGGGGAAATGGTCTATGCTACGCTTGCAAACAAGGCCATGCTAGCCCATCAGTTGAAAGAATCACTGAGGAATACAAATACACAGCTTGATTTGGAAAGGATGTCTTCCATTGCTAAGGACAACAGAATAAAAACGTTGGAAGACATAATCATTGATCTGGGACATGATCCAAAAGATCCAAAGGGTGTTAAGGCCCTTATGAAGAAAAAGGAGGATGACATTGCTGCACTGATGAAGCAGGCAAAGCTGCCTCCAACCATTCACCCTCAAACAGTAGAACTTGCACAGGAAAAGCAAGTTGATGAGGCCATGGATCTGCTTCTGAAGATGAATCAGAGAATATTACAGATGGAAGCAGAATTAGAAAAGGCATTGCAGGACAAGCAAGGGGAGTCAACCTCCCAACCCCCTCAAACTTCTA